>JBBYHQ010303208.1:0-18895 GCA_038382645.1 Spergularia azorica | reverse complement strand
AATCTCAAACTAAATTCAAGAACCCTAATTAACAGATTATCAACATACTAAAGTCATAATTTACGAAGCTAATTGAAGCTAATTCGAGCAACTAAACTAATTAACCCCAAATTCGTAATTAGTGAAAATCAACTCAAAACAATCATAAAAATCAATTCTTTATGCATAAAACTAACCCAAATTGATTACCCACTAACTATAACATCTATTAGAATCAACTAAACACAAATTAAAGCCATAAAACGACTTGATAATCACGTTTCATTGAAGAACCGAAAACAGGGGAAGAAAGGGGGTATTGGAGGCGTTACCCGTGGCTCAAAAGAGGAAGAAGGGGCAGGACGGTGGTCGGCCGGGGACAGCGGCGTCGACGTCTGGGCAGGAGGGAAAGGCAGGGGCGGCGGCTGGATTCGGCATTCGTGCGTGGGAAAAACAGGGGAAGGGGAGCTCTGTTTTTATAGGGGTGGGGGATGCTCGGGATTTCCTTTTTCTTTTTGTTTTGCTTTTTTTTTTTTTTTTCCTTTTCCTTTTTCTTTTTATTTTCTGATTTCTCTTTTCTTTTTATGTTGGGTTAGGATGTGTTTGGTGTTTGGGCCAATGTAGAGTTGGTTCGGGTTGATGTTGGTCCATTAGCTATGATTGACCCAATTTAGGAATGGAACCCAAATAGAAATTCTGATTTTAGAAATCATTTCCTAACTCATTTTGGAAAACGACTCACGAATAATATTTAAAACTCTTTTTCATCTAGATAATCTAATTATTAAATCTAAAATATTAATATAAAATACTTTAAAATTCCGCGATATTACATCCTTCCCCCCTTAAGAAAATGTTTCGTCCTCGAAGCGCAAAGTAACTTATACAACCACACAACACATATCAACTCATATTATGCAAATGTATGAATGCAATGCATGCTTCAAAGTAAATGAACGGAGTTAGTATCACATTCTTCCCCCCTTAAAAGGGAGTTACGTCCTCAAACTCACGAGTTACACAATCCTATATGTAAGTACATAATCCTAACGCCTTGATGTACGAGTCACTCGTAAAGGAACACCATTGAAATATAGAATCTCCTCATCGATTTTGCGATATCAAACCAATACACTTTTGAAGATACACCATTGTGTCAATCTTATAGTAATCCAAAAATTATAGCATAACCAAGATCATTAAATTTCCTCTATAACCAAGGCCCTTAATAGAGTCGAAACCACTAAGACAGTCAACCTCAAATAGTTTAATAACTTGTTGGGCAAACTACAAATATACTTTGAAATATAAGGAAACACATACCCAAGAAAACTTACTCATCAATCCTCAAATTCCAAACTCAAAAGATAAACTATTTGTGTCCAAATTCATGCCCTCTTGTCCTCATGATGACATATATATCCAAATAATCCACCATACTATTCAATAATAAACCCACATATGATACAATACCAAACTATAACCTCCAACAATAGTTCTAACTTCCCCAATATTAATCCGATTTCAAAATAACATAAGTAATACTCAAAATAAAAATCGAGCAATCCATTCATTTAAATCAACAAATCTCAACACTATTCGATAAATATCCCAAAATTCTTAACCCCTCTGAACAATTTGAGTAGTCATTGTCACACCTCAATTACCAAAATCATTTCTCAATATTAGTCAATCAACATATACATTAAAACCCAAAATATATCCCAGATCCATTATCACCGCTACAAACTCATATATATCAAGACCAAACAAAACTATTATATCTAAAATAAAATCTTTTCAGCCTCAATCATTTAAAAGAAAACCCATATTCTCTGCATTTTACAAAACTCATAAAATCACCTTTAAGAATTATTTCTCAATTCTAGTAACCCAAAATGAAATTCGAAATAACCGAACTCACTAAATTCACTTTGTCAATAAACTCAATTTTTTTAAATCATAATGCAATAATTAATCATGATAATGATAGAGATTTAAAACTCCAAAGATAACTAATTCTGACCCAAGTAAATCTCCAATCTAATCTGATCCTCTTCGAAATACAGAAACCTTCGTACATTATATATAAACCCCAAAAATCTCAAATTAATACACCAAACTATTCCTTAAGATAAGTACATACAAGGAAAAACTAAGATCATGGATCCGAAATCATATTATCCCAAAATAGTTGTAACCTTCCATGACAATATTAATTATAACAAACTCAAATCCATTAAACAATACAGTCATATGTCTCAAAATAATAACCCAGTCAATAAATTTCAAATTCACTCATCCAAATTCCACCACAGAAAACAATTTCGAACTCTTGATAGCAACCAAACTTTAAACTCAATTTCATAGTCTCGCTTAAGTTTCTTAATTACATCTCACAATAATGTTTTCCTTACAAAACTCGTGAAAATCACCTTCGAACAATACAACTCAATTCTGAAACAAACTTCCACATAATTTAAAATCCATAATTAGTATAGTCATCACTAGATCGCCTTATTATAAAAAATTCATTTCACCATATAACACCCACTATATTTCTCATGTTTGACCAAAATATCATATAAATCATCGACGTAGCGATGTCCAAACACATGTCTAAAATGCTAAATATAGAGCATAATAATGTACACATTAGCCAAAGTCCCACTACTAAGGGTAGGGTGGGAGGGCACTACTTATGTTTTGGAATATTTCCTCTATAGGTAATCAACTCATTAATTAAGAATGATGCAACAATTTTCTATCAAGCACTTAATAACAATTCCGACACTAATAAATACCAAAATAATATATTTGTTTGAATTGAGATACATTCCACGAAACCAAGATTATACATGTCGAGCAGGCATACTTGAAATAGACATACAATTTTCTCATTCCAATTCAATGAATAATCATTCCAAATATATAAGGTACATTTGACCTTCCAAATCCAAAAAATTTCATACCTGTAGATCGATTTCATAGTTTCTAATTCCAATGCCACATTACATTTACCTTACGTTTTCAAGTGAATCAAAACATTCAAATTATCCAATAACAATTATATATAAATTTCACATGTGAAAACAAGTAGCAATTCATAAATAAAAAGCTAAACACACATAAACAAACAAAGCAATACCCCTATACCCCCATACGGCTTGGTTCATTTTAATTTTTTTTTTATTTCCTAATTAATTCTTTTTTTTTTAGTCTTGTTACTTCAGTTTTAGCGTGGGACCTCACCGTCCGTCGCAACACAACCCAATAAGATGGGAAGTCACCTCTTAGGCCCATAAATCCTCGCTTGGGCTCTAAAAGGTGAAGATCTTGTTGGTAGTATGATGGTAGGAATCTATTATAAACTGATCGAGCTTTATATTCCCAATGTGAGACAGATCAACTCCATAAAACACTTTCCAAATTCCGTAGTGTTACACTCTGGTTTAACATGTGCTGATTTTGAAGGTCGCTTCAATCTCTATTGATGTGTTGGTGCATTCTCTTGTGAATATGTCCATCCATGTTTTGCTAGTTTGGAGGCATTGGTATATTGTTGGGGTGATATCTTCATCTATTTGCCCTTGACTCAGTCAGGCTATGCGAGCCGCCGAGCTTAGGACAATTGGTTCTTGCTGCTTTCTCGAACACCGAGCGCTCGTTGCATAGTTTTATGAACGATCCATGACTCAATTATATGATATTCATGACAAGTCATGCACATTACACATATAGGGGGATCGTGCACACACATATTATACAAAGACTATATAAACATATGCAAACCCTGTGTGGCACTTAGAAAGCTAAATTTCTATGAACTCAGAAGTTTGAAGCGGATTTGACTCGACAGAAGTCCTTCCCCCCAACAGAATTAAATGAAACGACGCAAGGATAGATGACAATGAAAAAGAGACTCTAGTCCTAAGAGACTAAGAAATGACATGAATGTGTCACATGTTGCTCTAGACATGTGATGGGTGTGCCATGAATGTGTCACATGTTGCTCTAGAGATGTTGTCTGGGTCTTCTGATCGCCAGTCGAATGAATGAATAATTTCCAAATATGAATCCAATGTAATTTGAGCAAGGATTTGATATGGAAGTGTGCAACTTAATCCATCAAAAAAAATTTGAATCTGCATATCTGGACATGTATGACCTATGGGCGGAATATATGCTTGTGTTTTGACGCCAATTCTTAGATTAGCATCTTTGAAATTTTGTATGTGTGATCAGTGTGCGTACAATTTGAAGTTTGAAACGCTAAACTGGGAATGATGTTTATGAGTGTGAAAAATACCAGTTGCATATGAGTCATGTGAATCTTATGCAGGTTTATCTTGGTTTTATTGACTTGGACTGAAGCCACGATCTCTATTCAGGGCCAAACTTGAATTTTTTTTACTGTTTGGGGTGCGATATGATCTTGAAAATAAACATAATCAAATGTGCAAATACTTTGATGAGCGGCGGCGTCAATTATCGCAATTTGCAGATGGTATTCGGCTTGGACATTTGATGAGCATCAATGATTTAGACCTCATAAAATTGTACTCTAAATTTGTTGTAGAGTATAACATAAATGAAAATTGAATCCATAAGGGTCTGAGCATGATTATGAAATATTTACCAAACTCCAACACCAAGCATGTGCCTCGTTTGGTGACGAGAACCCCATATAGGAGAGTAGTAGTAGAATATGTGGGCCATGTGAATTTGATATGAGCTGAAAGTCTTATGGTAATGAGTGTTTTATTTGTGAGCTTATAAGGATATGAAATGTAGAATGAAAAGCTCAAGGCATTGGTTTTGAGGAGATAACTTTGATCACAGAATAGATAAGTGAGAACTATAGCCCTAAAAAAATTCATAGCGACCCTTGTAGTGTGACACAAGTGACCAAATAGTTTTACCACTTACAATCTAAGACCAATGACGGACCAGTGGACCTTCACTACTTTAAGGGAATGACCATGCTATGGATATGAGCATGCGGATGTGAAAATTTGGAACCACTCAACTCTCTTGTGTCCTGTAATGTTGGACACGGGTCACACAAATAACTAAACTAATAAACTCAACCTCACCATTTAATGTAGTTTTTTGTCCATCGTCTCTATGTGTCATATGTAGGTCTTGGTCACCAATCTTACCAAACCCATGTCACAAGGTACACAAAACAAACATGCTATGAAATTCTCAAGGGTGAAAATGTCTCACAAACAATAAATGTGATCAAAATATGAAATTCGTTTGATAAAAGGCAATTTGGGGATTGGTTTGATTAAATTATGCTCATGTATCTCAAAGAAATGGATATTGTTCTGACAAATATATTGGCATTAAGATTATTTGTGGATTGTATAACTTACGCAAGTATGGGACATTGGATGTTTCCTACCCTAGTCTTGAAATAGGTAAGAAACAAAATGATACAATAAAACCGTAGCCATAAAAATTCAGCATTACAAATAATGACATTACAAATCCGATTGTCGAACAACTTAAACTTGAATAGATGTAGTGTATTCCTTGGATGACGCTTGTATGTTGAAACCAAGCCTTCTTTGATATGAGTCTTGTACTTCGTGAATGATCTAGGTCGAAATGAGCTAGACGGACGCAAGTTGTCCTCTTTGTTGAGCTTGTGAGGTAGACGTGGTCTTCAAATTGGTGTGTGAAACTCCACTTGATTGATTGATGATCAAATACATGGCCTTTGGACGATTATCCCTTTGCACATATTCAAATTCGCGTTCATAATTTTTTTCTTGGCTATGCGTGGAGGGATAATCGTCTAAAAACACTTTGGCGTAGTTGGATGATAAATATATGTTACGAATAATTAAATTGCAATAACGCTTTATCTATTAACTTAACGCACAAAGAATTTGAATGAGTATTTTTTCATTTTTAAAATAGACCGTCGATTAACTTGCACTATGCTAGTTGCTAGTCAATATTTTGTTAAGGTGTAAATGATGAGCTATATTAAATATACTAGTTGCTACCTAGCGTTAAATGTTCCTTGTAATTAATCCGATGTATAAAATCTCATAAAAACATGCATACATTAGATGCCACAAGGTTGTGAAACACGCACAATAATCAATATATGTGAGGCGAGATTTGAGACTCCTAGTTGATACATTATTTGTACTATGATGAGGATTGTCGAAAGATAAAAAAATTAGTATCCTAGCGCCAGAGAACTAACTTAGAGATCAGATAACAACAAGAAAGAAGTCTCTATACCCGAAAAAATTAGCTAGGAGCACTAACAACTTGAGATTGCCACCGAACTTCCAACTTTGCTAATGAGTTGACACTAACACGGCACATAGCAGTAGCCTAAAAAAAGAGTCCTTAGATGCAAAGAGGTTACCAACTTTGTATAGGTAAGTTCACAAGAATATACGCGGGACGTGACACAAGAAATAACCCTTAACTATACAATTATTATGCTCAAAGCCAAGATTAAGGAAGTGAAGACTCTTCTAAAAAGATGACATTGGCCGACTACTCTAGTTAGGAGGGGACGTGACACAGAGAGACCCTAAATTTAGGTAAAAAATGCCGCAACTAATCACATCAATAATAGCATGCGAATAGAGGAATATACGAAGAGCATTGCGACACCACATTCTGAGAATTCCAACCTACGTTCTACGTTTGCTAATTCGGGTAGCTGGCTTGGGGTAGTTGTGACCCACGACAAGGTATGCTCTATTGATTTTGCGGAAAGACCGTGTCAATAGAGTAACCTCTTTGTACTCAACGAATGAATGGGTGGGATTAGACCATGTGGCTCGTCGAGTAGGCCGAGTGGGCCCAACGAGTCATAGTCGCTCCCTAAGGGTTAACTTTTTTCGGGTTTTATGATCCTATTCGCCGGCGTGCTAGCGCGACATGCAATTCTAAGCTATATGAAACAAAATAAATATGCAATGTCCATTATTAACTAAACATTTATAAGGGATCAATTTTCAAGTTAGCAAAGTCCCCATCGGAGTCGTCACTGTGAGATACCGAACCCAGCCTAGGGGTGGACCGATTGGGACTCGCTGTTTTTTATTGGAGTCGTCAGTAGGATATTTTATAGGATCCTATGAACCTAGAAAAGGGTCGTTGCAAGGTCCGATTTGGGAAGGTGTTAGGCACTCAAATCGCTCGTCCGAAGACGGCCTCTACTAATTGATCCAACATAAATATAAAGTTATAATTGACGATAAAATCATATAGCAAATAGCATGCAACGTATAACGACATAGGAATAACATACGTACAATGATAGGATGATCACGCGAAAAGTCACATAATAAAACATGCAAAAACTACACATATTATAACTAATATCATCAAATTGCATTTAGTGGGTTATTATTACGTAAAGGTCAGATTGCATGCTCTGGAGAATGTCTAGTATAAACATATTCATTGCCATGCACAATCTGATATGATGAATGGTGATTGGAGGATTAGTATCTATATATGTGTATGAATCAAGTTTTCTTGATTTTAAGAGCAAGTAAAGGTTGGCAGGCTTAAATTTTGTAGCTAATTTTTATGTGTTCTTTGGCTCTTGTGCGTCCCCCTGTTTTGAAAAATGAAATGTCGTTATACATAGGAAATGATTGGAGGGTTAGGGGTATTGGAGGAAAGGATCCGTCATAATCCTTTCCACACTCGGCATATCAATCACGCATCTTTTTATGTATATAATTGATATTGTTGTATTCTATATTATTATGTTCACATGTATATTTTAGTCTACTGTAAACTATGTTTGATTCCCTTCCTAGATTAGCTAGATAAAGCTAGATTACAATCTCTTGTACCTTGTATTTAAAGCAGCCTCTGTGAATAACAAAATTTATGTCTTCTACCAATTCTAAATCTCTACATGGTATTAGAGCAATACCGAACCTTCTTTTTTTTTCTTTTTCTTTTACTTCTCTGCTCTCTCTCTGTCTCTTGAATGGCTGATCAACAACCCGTCATGCCTGCTCCTGTCAACCCCGTCAAACCCCTTCCTAATGTCTCTCTTATCACTTTTCCGAACTCCCTCAAACTCACCCCTGAGACTTACGGCAGCTGGAAATCTCAGATGGAGGCTTTTCTGCGCGGGCTCGACCTCTATGGATTTGTTGATGGCACTAATCCTTCCCCTGCTCCTACCATTACCACCGATGGCGCCACTTCGATCAACCCTTCCTACTCTGTGTGGTATCGGCAGGACAGGCTCCTCTTCGATGCCATAGTTGGCACCCTCTCCCCGACTATCGTTCCGTTTGTGACTCAAGCCGAAACTGTCAAGGAGGCATGGGATATTCTGTCCACCACGTATGCTAATCCATCCAGAGGCCATATAAAACAACTCAAGCACCGGCTCCGTAACACCTCCAAATCTCCCGATCAATCCATCTCCGATTTTCTTCGCACTGTCAAAATCACAACTGATGAACTGGCTCTCTTGGGCAAACCCGTGGATCCGGAAGACATTATTGATGTCATCCTCCGTGGCCTTGACTACGATTCTTATCGCTCTGTCATTGATGGTGTCCGTGCTCGTGACACTCTCATCCGCTTTGAAGACTTACATGAAATATTAATTAATCATGAACTTTTCCTCAAGCATCTCCCTGCCTCTTCCTCTATCGGCCCTGCTGTGGCTCACGCCACAACCAGCCGGCCTACTGGTTCCCGTGCTCAACCCCGAAAGGATGGGATTCTTCCCACTCCCACCCTCGCGACAACTGACAGCCGCACCACCAAACCCTTTCATGGTACCTGTCAGTGGTGCCGTGCCAAGGGCCATTATCTCGAGAACTGTCAACCATTCAAGCAGATGTTCCCGAACATCGTCTTCCCGCGTCGACAGTCCCGTGCTCCTCAAGTTCACACCGCCACTGCTTCCAACCCACACTCTGCCGCTTGGTTGCTGGACTGTGGTGCTTCGCACCATGTCACCAATGATCTCCAGAATCTAGCCCTCCATGCTCCGTATGATGGTACGGAAGAGTTGGTAATCGGAGATGGTTCGTCCCTATCTATTACTCATATTGGCTCTCTGACTCTCTTTGTTTCTTCTCATAAGCTGTTTTTAAAAAATGTGCTCTGTGTCCCTAATATCTCATGCAAGATTCTTTTTATCTCTTTGCTTTGCCATGATAACAATGCTCTCATTGAATTTCATTCTTCCTGTTTTTATCTAAAGGATCGTTCAATGGGGACGATATTACTCCAAGGCCCGGCCAGTGATGGAGTTTATGAATAGCGCCCCCCACCTACTGTCCACACCTCCACGGCACTTGTGCAAGATTGGCATCATTGTTTAGGACACCCATCTACTTCTATTATTAAACATTTATCAAATTTATTTTCCAAACAAATATCGAATTATTCGATTACCCCATGTAATAGTTGCAATTTAAATAAAAGTCACAAGTTGCCATTTTCTACATCTTCCCTCACATCTAAAGCTCCTCTTGAACTCATCTTCTCTGATGTATGGACATCCCCTGTCTACTCTTACGACTCCTTTAAATACTATGTCATCTTTTTCGATCACTTCACCAAGTACACTTGGCTTTATCCATACAAAAAGAAATCTGACACTTACCCTACGTTCCTTCGTTTCCGCGCTCTTGTTGAGAAATTTTTTACACGCCCCATTCTTCAACTCTTCTTTGATAATGGGGGTGAGTACATCAAACTTACCCCCACCATCACCCTTGAAGGGATTTCACACCTTACTTCCCCCCCACACTCCGGAACACAACGGGTATGCTAAACGTAGACATCGCCATATTGTCGAAACCAGCCTTACTATCCTCACACATGCCCGTATGCCCCTCTCTTACTGGACACTTGCATTCACCACCGCCGTTTATCTCATCAATCGGCTACCCACTCCTACCCTTAACTATTCTTCTCCTTATCTCAAACTCTACGGCACCCCTCCGAATTACACCAAATTACGAAGTTTCGGATGCCTGTGCTACCCTTGGCTTCGTCCTTACACCACTCACAAACTCGAACCCCGCTCCAAAGCTTGTATATTTGTTGGGTACTCGCCCACTCAAAGTGCATACTATGCCCTGGATCCCACTACCTACAAAATCTACACTTCTCGTCATGTCAAATTCGTTGAGAACTCTTTCCCCTACCCTTCCCTCACACAGTCAACCTCACCACTGCCCTCCACCGATATCTCGGAATGGTGCGCCCTCACTATTCCTCTGTTTTCAGCAGCAGCCCACACCCCCTCTCCGTCTTCGCCTCCCTCTAGCGCACCCTCCCCTGACTCCTTGGTGCCACCAGCGCCTCCCTTGCACACCACCGCTGACGACTCTCTCTCGCAGCCCTCCTCCCCATCTTTGCCGACAGCTCTGTCTCGCCCTCTCCTCCGCCTTCCTCGGCTACATCATCTAGTCCCGCCAGCGACTCTGCCTAAACACCGTTTCGCTGCATTACTCTCCAAGATCGGACTTCCCCCACGATCGTCCGTCTTGCGGGGGCATATTGGAGGAAAGGATCCGTCATAATCCTTTCCACACTCAGCATATCAATCACACATCTTTTTATGTATATAATTGATATTGTTGTATTCTATATTATTATGTTCACATGTATATTTTAGTCTACTGTAAACTATGTTTGATTCCCTTCCTAGATTAGCTAGATAAAGCTAGATTACAATCTCTTGTACCTTGTATTTAAAGCAGCCTCTGTGAATAACAAAATTTATGTCTTCTACCAATTCTAAATCTCTACATGGGGAGCCTAATGCAACCGTTTATTCTTGGGAGAAAAGCTACTTAGCATGTTTTTCCATAAGCTTAAAACTCTTATCTCAACTCTATCGAATCCACTAGCACACATGGGGAATTAAAAAGAGGTTATCAAATTTCTTCCAAATAAACGTTTAAATGAGAGACTAAGTGAAGCAAACCTCTTATATTGGATCAAGCACACACGTAAGAGTGTTTGATTAATAATAAAATGAAACAATAATTAATTAGATAAGTTACGGATCAAACTAAGTGGGATTAATTCAAATTAGAACACTTCATATAGAGAGATTCCATGTAGTTGCCAACTGAGCTTACTATGGTACTCTATATGAATTATCTCTTATGTACATACATGTGGCTAGGAATAGGATAGCTGATTTGCTACTAAGGGGCGTTAATTAATATATGGTCAAACATTAAACTATCAACCGAAATAAGCAAAATCGCATAGAATCAACCAAATGGGCTAGATATTAGGCTACTCGTCGCAACTCGGGTGAAGACCAAAAAATAGTAGTCGAGCAAACGAACCCTTGCCCGCCATCCACTATTTATCTCATCATCGGACGTTTATAATTGGGAAGCCCTAAAGTTGGGTGTCTACAATCTCTACGAAGGAACGTTGACTTATTTTATCCTTATATTTAAGACATAGCGCACGCCAACGACTGATGTAGTCGAGAACAGGTTCATCATCCCACTGCACAATGTTTGTAAGTTCGCTGATACTAATAACTTGTCTAGCGTTATAAAAACGGTTGAGAAAGTCATCTTGCATTTGATCCCAATTGTCGATGGACTCGGGATCTAAGTCGGTATACCATTCGAAGGCGATTCCTTTGAGGGATCTGACAAACCGCTCACCAGCCGATCACCTCCAATATTAGCATTATTGCACGTCACTATGAAGTGTGCGATATGCTGTCTTGGATTGCCTTTTCCAAGGAACTACTGGGACTTGGGCGGCTGATAACCTGCGGGCATCTTCAACCTGTCAATCCTCTTAGTATAAGGCTTGACGTATCAAAAGCTATTAGAAGAGCTTTCAACAAACTGATTCTTAACTGGGTCTGCTATCAACAACTGCAGCTGCTTTTGGGTGGAGGAGTCCTCCTTGTTTTTGATGATTTTGTCATGCTCAGACTCCTCCTCATCAGTTTCCTTTTCGTCGCTACTGACTTCCTTTTCAGAGGGATGAGGTTTCTCGGTGTCGCAAAGCGCAGCTACCTTCCTATTGAGGTTGTCGATTCTTCTGTTCATTTCCTCATTTTCGAGTTTGAGCTTGTCGAGGAGACCTTGTATTTCTGCTAGCTGCTTTTCAACGGTCTTAGGTGTCATCGTCATGACCGATGTGATGAGCAGTTTACGCTTCCTCTCTGGGCTACTTGGCTTCACCTCCTTGACTCTCTCACGCTGGGGGGAAGCAGAAGCGATCAAAGCAGTGGCTGCTGCAGCGTTGGAGGCAGCTGAAATTCTGGGTGGCCGTTTGGGTACCTCGGTAGCACGCAGGCGAGCAACATCAGTGTTGACGGCGGCCTTCTTCGCCATCCCTCTTGTGCAGACGCCGACGGACTGCGCTGTAGCAGCGCTTAGGGAACTCGATATAGCTGCACTGGCGGTCTTCTTGTAGGAAGGAGAAGTGTGTTGTCCACCAGACACCATCGCTGCATTAGACTTGATGTCTACGTAGTAGGGATGAGAGGTAGAGGTTTCACGTCGGGTTCACCAAAATTTGTAACGGCAAATTTTGTACAAAGACAAAATAAGGAAACAAATGAATCAGAAAGTTGTGTGTGTACAATCTCAATGTATCGTTTGAATTCTACTACGCAGTAGGGGGTGCGTCGTACGACACTATAGTGGTAGCGTACGTGCTGAAGGGGTGTGCGCGTCGTCCGTGTGCGTTGTCGTTGTTTTTGAGAGGGTCGCAGGACTTGAATCTCTTCTTGGATTTGATTGTTTGAACTCGCGTTCGTTGATTTGCAGGCGCCACATGTGTGCTTGTTGACTGCGTGTGGCTGGGAATTTGTAGAGAATTCCTCTGGAGTTTTTTTCTCTCTGATTTTTCCAACTTGAAAATGATTGAGGAAGGCTCTGTATATATAGAGTGGAAACCCTAATTTCGGGTGGGCTTATAGTCATGGGCTTGTCTTTAGGCTTTATGTGGACTTGGCCCGATTGCCTATTTTATCCGGAACATGATCCGTTTAACCCAAATTAGTAATTGGATCGATCTAAATATAATTTGAACGGGGCAGATTAATTAAATCGAGCTAAAATTTTGATACTAAGTTAAAATAATTTATTTATTTAATTTACTGCACATTAACGAATTTTTAATGCCTACAGCGGTATACGGTTGGATCGTCAAGGAGAGGGCTAGTAGCACGACCTAGCAAAGGATTCTGATATCAGAGTGGAAGCTGGATAGGAAGCAAGAAGCCCGTGTCGTCAACATTATTAAGAGCATATTTACGTTGCTGACAAAGATAGATGTGGACGCACTCGAGCTGCCTTAAGGCCAAAAAATACTCTAAAGGACTCAAATCATTCATGTGAAAACACGAGCTAAGATAGGTCCCAAATTTTGTCAAAACAGCAAAATCATACCAGAGATGATCACGTCATCCACAAAAATTAAAACATTCAAGTGGATCGTACCTTCGACGTATGTAAGTGAAGAGAGAATAAACAAAATTCGATTTTCGAAATCCATATTGACGTAGAGGTACTGACCCAAGTTTAGAAAACCAAACCAACAACACTGTGCTTGTTTGATCCCATACAATGATTTATGTAACGACAGTCAGACCAATGGCGGATCAAAGTTAAGGCCAGGTCGAGGAGCTGTATATATACATCTTTAGCCAAATTACCATGAAGAAAGGCATTGTAGAAGTGCATTTGCTGAAGATCCCACCGCTTTGCTACAACAACTACTTAAAATGTTTGTATCATAGTCATTTTAGCAATAGAAGGAAAGGATTCTCCGTAGTTTGGTATGATTGGTTTTTGTGGCACTAAAGGCATTGAGTTAGTTGCTTGTAGTGGTGTTCCGGCATGATCTAAGTGAAATTAAGTATATATCCTTTTGTTTGTGGTTTTGGATTGGAAAACAAAAGTGTTTGATGCTTTGTACCTAGACAACTACTATGCCGACAAATCGACAATGAGATGCGGCCGATCATCAAAGAGATGCAACCGATCATCGAGCTAAAGCGACCGATCAACGAGAAAATGAGAGCAATCAAGCAATGAAGACCACGCACCAATTTTACGCCTCGAATTGAGTTTGTCTTACCGACTCCAGATGGGTGTACTCCAGCCGAAAAAATGTCGCTCAACTTAATGAGACTTCTCTAGAGTTGAGACAAGTGCCCCTTGGCGACACTTGTCTCGAGACACTTTGTTCTCGAGTCACAGAAGTGTAGACCATGAAAATTTTAACATTAAAAATAAAAATGGAATAGGAGAATTTTATTATCGAGAGATTGTGCATTACAATTTTCGGGACTTTCTTGATGCCATCTTAAAAGGATTTGGGGTTTTTGAGTTGAGGGGTCTTATCGACTTACTATTCCTACCAAGTTCCACTATGATTTATCCCTTCCGAAAACTAGCTATTTTTGATTAGGTATATTGGGGGCTAATTTTAGACCAAATGAAGTATTTACTTGGTGTAAAGATTAGTATATATTATATTCTGTATTGCATTCTACCAAATCGCACTTGATTTTAAGGTAAACGAGTGTTTCATTTGGTCTAGCAGTAGCTCACAACATGGCTATTGAAAATAATTTTCAGAAAGAGGAAATCATTTTGGGTAGGAGGGTGTATTCCATCACAATTTTGATTTGGTTAGGGTGACGGGGTTGTTTGTAATTGTGGCATGATGCAGTTGACCTAGTTTTGTGAGAGCATCTCCAATGGTAAACTACAATAAATATGGTTTTGATATGACATGTAGGAGGGAGAGTTTTGGCAAACAAAAATTTAAAATTACTCTAATGGCAAGTTACATGGGATGTAGTTTTACTTGTACCCAATAAAAATAAAATAAGTTTTTTTTTTTTACATTAATATAGATACATCAATTAATTTTTGCTTTTTATTTATTACCCAAACTACTTAGCTTGGGGAGGCTACGTTGCCCACCAAACTGGTGATGTAAGCAGCTTTCAAACTCTCTACAATGGTATGAGCTAATAACATCAGCGGCCTACCAAACTAAACTACAAAGCTTTGTTACCATTGGAGATGCTCTTGATAGGGGATGGGGTTATTTCAGAAGGGCTAGTGTGGAAGAGAGAGGTCCTATTTTTTATTTTTATTTTCTATTGAGGTGGTACTTAAAACTCTCACGATCTCACCCATATATTGTAAGTTTGTAACACCCCGAGGATGAAATTGTCTGTGCTACTACTAGTTATTAATATACTCACCCATATATAGGAAGTTGATCTTTCACCATATAAGAGATGTACTATTTTTTTTATAAAGAATCATAATATTTTATGAACACAAATATGAAATTGCGATGATTGTCTGATTTGCCTTTACAATCCGAGAAGTTTCACAACACTCGTAATTTGAAAACTTGCAAGAGAATAATGGATGCCTCATCATAGAGTGTATCGAGAAGCAGCGATATTATAGACAATATGCAAAGAGATTTATCATTGTTTAAATGATCGTGATACTTCGAATTTGATGTTTTGCTTTTGAGGTTTTTGTTAACCTCAAACCGGTAATTGATACTAGCATGATTTTGTGTGAGCCCTAATTAAATACTTGAAAAATCTCATAATTGACCAAAAAAATTAAATGAACAACCAACCTCCTACTCTTTCCTCCGACCAACCCAGCAAATCGACCACCCACAAACCATCGACAACCACCCACAAACTCAGATCGACCACCCATAAATCCACAAACCCATATCCACCACCATCTTTCATCATCCTTTCAAGCCTTCGGCGAACCCCTGCTTCGCCGGGAAAACAAACCCTAACTGATACAACCCACTTTAGAGTGGGTTTAGTGGCGTCTATGTTGGTTTTTCATGCTATTTTTGGATCATTTGTGGCATTATTCTATTGATTATGTTTTTGAGCTTATTTGAAGAATATATGCAAGTTTGATGATGTCTGCAAGTTCGGGAATGAGTTGACGATGGTTATAACGAATCCCGAGAAGCAAAGAAGATCCGAAGAGGTGAAGAACGAAGGTACGAAGTTTTAGCTGCCAGACGAGTCGTCCCGAACCAGACGACTCCCGCAGAAACTTCAGCAAAAAGTGAAAAAGGTCAAGACGAGTCGTCTATAACTAGACGAGTCGTCCAAATCCGGACGACTCATCCCGCCGCTGTGCCGGTTAAGTACGGGTTTCCATATCCCGTCTTGTGATCTTTTAGTATAAATACTTTAAAACTTTCGGTAGTTTTTGACATTCAGTTTTCAGAACTTTAAGAGATTATTTTCAAGACTATGCAAGGCTAAGGACCTTTATTCTGGGATCGATTAATCGAAGCTATAGTTTACCGATAATTGTGAGTTTGATTCTAATTCTTTAATTCGTTTGAGTATTGTTTATTTCTCTCGTTCTTATTGTTATTGATTGATTTATTGCTTAATTAGGTTGCAAACTAATTAGCCCTAGATCTATCATATTGCTAGATTCACAATTTAAGGACTAATTGTTAGATTGCTGATTCACAAGTAGCAACTAGCCTAGTATTTCTATGCTGAACATCTGTATTAGGTTAGAGAGAATAAACATATTAATTGAAGATCGAAACCGCGTGTGTCTAGATCTTATTAATCGTAGTTGATATCGTTTAATTGCTTTATGCTTTCGCTGAATGAATTTATGTGCGCGTCTTTGTTATCCACCGATTAGGGCTATTAGGTAGGGCTGATATCTCCTCTTAGCTACAATTAAGAAACGATATGAAATAATATTTCTACAACTAAGTGCTTAACGAATTAAGATTAGTTGATAACTAGGACCAATTAGGTGAACGATAGTGGACATTAATTGACCGATATTCTTTTCCCCAATTGTTTACGATTTACTCTTTTGTATTTTGAATACTTGATCATTTACACTCACAAAACCCCCCATTTTGTTACTTTACATACGTAAACGATTACCGTTCTCTGTGGATACGATCCCACTTGCCCATTTACTAGGTTTATAGGTTTGTGTGGTAATTTATATTTGTTAGGCATACGACTTTAGCCTGTCAAATTTTGGCGCCGTTGCCGGGGAGTGGTTTAATTTGTCTTTGGGTGTTTGTGGTGGATCATTTATGGTCCACACCCATGCTACTAATAAGTCTCTTTGTCCTTTTGATTCAGAAATAGAGCGAACCTTACAAGCTGTGAGGAAAGCGTTTCGAGAATCACCATTCCCTCAATCAGATTCTGAGTCCAAGTTAGATAAAGCTGCAGATATGAGTATTCGATCACTCACAGCTCCAAATCTAGCCAAACAACCATCATGCATCAAGTACCCAGAGGAAGAAGTGGGTAAAGCTGTAGAGATTAGGGGGCGCTATTACACCAACTCCCACATTTTCTTGGGGGTCAATTTGAGGATCCGAATCGGCATGTGTCGGATGTGTTCTTTTATTGTAACGGCATGAAGCCAGCTGCGGTCAAAATTGAAGACTACTTATTGAAAGCATTTCCTTTTACGCTAAAGGAAAAGGCGAGAGATTGGCTCTACATCTTCCTGAGAACAGTATCACTTCCTGGGATGATATGAAGAGAGCTTTCATTCAGAAGTACTTTCCGGCCACCAAATCTTCATCTTTGAAGAAGAGTATTAGCAATGTGATGCAAGAAGATGATGAGCGATTTTCCACATATTGGGAGTGATTCAAACAGTTATGCTCGAGTTGCCCATATCATGGATTTACTGATACTCTACTTCTTCAATGGTCTCAAGTATGATGATCAACATTATGTGGTAGCTGCAAGTCAAGGTGGTATTGATAAGTTGACTGCAGCTGAGGCATTGACATTGCTCAATGAATTGTCGGATCAAGACCAATCTTGTGATAGTGATCGACGTGATATGAGGAAGGTGAATGCTATTGGTACCGACGCTTCAATGGAAAAGAAGGTAGATAGATTGACATCTATGATGGAAGCATTCATGAGTGGAGGCAACCCACCACCAGTGAAGTCGTGCGGGCTATGCTATGCTGAGGGGCATCCGACTGATGCTTGTCCCTCCATTGTTGAAGAGGATAAGGTAGAGGAAGTGAATGCAGTTGGCTATCAAGGTGGGTTCCAAAGAAAATATGATCCTTTCTCCAACACCTACAATGAAGGATGGAAGGATAACCCCAAGTTCAAGTGGTCCACTCCCACCAACAACTTTCAAGGAGGACAAAATTTTGGTCCTCAAGGTGGGCGAACATACCAACCTAGACCGCAAGGACCGCCACAAGATACAGCTCAAAAGTCCATGTCTACGGAGGATATGATTCGTGCTATGGCCACTAATATGACTCAGCTCCAACAACAAACCCAATTGAGTATCCAAAATTTGGAGAATCAATTTGGGCAACTATCTACCGCCATTGCAAGGTCGGAGTCCAAAGATTCAAATCGATTACCCTCCAACACGGAAGTGCTAAAGAATGTGAGTGCCATGACACTGAGGAGTGGTAAAATGTAATTGTGTCAGAAGGAAACCGTGGTCGTTAGTGAAGAAGAGGACGGAGGAGAAATAGTACCGGAGACTACTCGTCCCCCTACAGACGAGTCGTCTGGTTCCAGACGAGTCGTCTCTTAGGTCATTTCCAGCGGTTTCGTCCGAAGTTTTGGTTGAGATGGAACTCACCCTAATTCTTCCGGAGGGAAGATAGATACAACTGAGACACCTGATCTTCCTTCATACAAGCTCGTTGCTCCTTTTCCCGATGCATTGAAGGATATGCGTAAGTATGAGAGCAACGAGGAGATGTATGAGACATTCAGCTGCTGTATGGTGAAGATTCCATTGCTTAAGCTGTGTCAGATCATTCCTAAGTGGGGAAAGGTTTTCAAGGACTTGTCCAAAGTCCAAAAGAGCTACAAGCTGAAAGGTAAGCAACGCGT
>JBBYHQ010303152.1:0-18914 GCA_038382645.1 Spergularia azorica | reverse complement strand
CAAAGCTTAGTCTACCATGCCATCCTAACTATTTAGAGACCATTTCACTAATGTAGAGGTTCAATCGCAAGACACCTTTATTTATGCATAAGATTGGAGTTTAAGTATTGCTCGGAAATGGTGGGGGATTGTTGGATATTTTCAAGCAATGTATATGGTCTAATTGTCCCATATTGGTGTTTATAAGGACATGTATATCCTTATAAGTTAAGAGGGTTAATATTATGAAATTAATTAATTAAATTAATTAATTTGAATGATGTTGGGAGTTAGTTTTATAACTAACTTCATCTTAACCATACATTAAATCAATGATAATGATTTAATGTGAAGGGACATCAATGTAAGGGGGTGACTCCTCTATAAATAGGATGTCACATACTCACATTGTCATATGAAATGATGGAACAAAAATAAGAAAGACATAGCAAATTATGTTTTTGATATTCCCACAAGAAAACCATCTCATGATAATGTAGGGCTCTTATGTTGTTATAGTGCTAACGACGTTTGAGACGACTTCGTAGTATCCCTGAGACATTCGATCCTCCCCGGTGCACTCTATGGGGGCGAAATAGTCTTAAGGGAAGAGTTCGTACTCGACGGTAGAAGTCGGTTATTCCTAATCTAATCCATGTCCCATGTTTCTGCACCAACATAACAGTAACAGGTTCCCAAATATAACAGTAACAGGTTCCTAAATATAACAGGAACAGGTCAAATTCAGACATTCTACAGAGCAACTGCATGCCTAGAACGACATATGGCATAGTACTTCAGATTCTAACATCACCTACGAGATAATGAATATTTAATCTTGGTATGGACCGATTATGCTTCAGTCTAATTCTTAACACTAGCACTAGCAACATCTTCATAGATTGGAACAGGCACAGGATCAGGATCAGGAACTCGATTATGTTTTCGAAAATTTTAAACGCCTTATGGGTTTCCTCCAAAGCCCTTCTGTAACCAGCAATCACTCTGTCCATCAGGTGAAGTTTCCTATCACGACGAGCGATCTCAGCATGTCTTTTCCTCTCCAGTTCGTCCAACTTACATTTCCACAGCATAATCTCAGCATCTCTTTCTGCTATCTGAAGACTGTACACCTGCATCATTTTTTCTTGTTGATAAGTTTCTTCCTTTGCAGTTTCATGGTACATCTTAGCCCTCTCCAGCCACACCAGTGCTTGTTTCAAACATGTTTCAGGGTTGCAGCCAGTCTTTCCTGCAGAAAGTTCATCCAACATCAAATTGTTTTCAGCTCTGTGTGGTTGTGGCACCGGCACCATACTAAACCGTTCCTGATCTTCTTCATGCTCGCCATCCTTAGTCGTCATCTTCAAACCACCCATACTACAAGGCCGCATCATGAAACCCTTATTATCCTGTACCCTTTTACATCTCTGAGCAACATGTTCAGCAAATTCAACATTGCTGATAATTTCTATTCCTTCTGCTTCATCAAGGCACCACTGATTGCCAGCTTTCTCCTCATTTTCGACTTTGTTCTTATCATCATTATGTGCCATGTCAGAATCGCTTTCGTTTCCTGACATACAGACATTTTCCAACTGAGCAATACATTTTAGATCGAGCCTAACTTCATTACACTGCTCCTCAGTTCTTTCTCCTCCCCAAGATAACTGATGAGCACCCAACATCTCTGAAATCTCAGCCTCTTCATCATCATCTATATTCACCACCTCAACCTTACTAGCTTCACCATGCTTTCTGTCGTCATCTTTCCTGTCCACCATATCAGTGTCTTTTTGTGCCAAATCAGAATAGCTTAAAACAGAAGCATCAATAATTTCCGGCTAACTAACCCATGTTTGGCCGTGCCCAGGTTCAATACATTGTTCCACTGGTTTCTGTTCTCCGGAACTTGACTTCTCTACACTCATCATCTCTAGATTTCCGGCATCATTTGCTTCAGCAAGGCACCCTTGACAGCCAGCATTTTCCTCATTCTCGACTTTATTCTTATCATAATCCTTCTCCTTGTCACTAGCCTCACCATCCTTTTCAGCTAAAGCAGCATCATTATCATCACCACCACCATGATTATGTGCTATATCAGAACAGCCTTCTTTTCCTGTCAGACAGACATTTTCGACATCCACCACCTCAACCTTACAAGCCTCACCATGCCTTTCCTCGTCATCTTTGCTATCCACCATATCAGTGTCTTTGTCACCATCTTTTTGTGCCAAATCAGAATAGCTTGAAACAGAAGCACCAATATTCTCCGCCTGAATAACCCGTGTTTGGCCGAGCCCTAGTTCAATACATTCCTCCAATGGTTTCTGTTCTTCGGAACATGGCTCCTCTACATCCAACATTTCTACATTCCCACCATCTTCCACCACATCCTTCTCCACCTTACTACCCTCACTATGCTTTTCAGCTCTATCAGCATCAACGTCACCCTCTTTTCGAACCTTATCAGACACACTTTCCTTTTCCACCATCTCCTTCTCCACTGACTCCTCTGCATCCAACATCTCTACATTTCCGGCATCTTCCACCATCTCCTTCTCCACCTTACTATGAGCATCAGCATCAGCATCTTTTTCCACCACATCAGATAAACCAATCTTTTCCACCTGATCAGTCTCACATTTTTCACTTGGCCCAAATTCCATCTTAGTACATAGCACCTCCGATTTCTTCTCTCGCAAACACGACTCCTCCTCCTCCTCCTCCTCAACAACATCCTTAGCCTCGGCCAACACCAGCACAGGCCTCTCCACCAACAATTCCGGCTTCTGGTCCTTGATCAATTCCTGCAAATGAGACGCGTAATAACAGTCCGTCAAAACCGAACCCTCACCCAACTCCCTATCAACCATAAACCAAACCAATCCTGCCCAATCAACCTTCTGAGGCCGCCCCTCCTTAATCAAATTAATCCAATTCACAATCTCACTCGGCACAACAACCCACCCACCACCCTGTAACACCATCCAATTCCACACAAACTCCTCAAGAAACACCAAAAACTCGGCCGCAAAACTCTCCCCCTCACACCCCTCTCCCACTTCCTCCACCACAGGCAACTTCAATGCAGATGCTACACATTCCCTAGTAACCAAAATTCTAACTTTATTAACATAACATACATTATTTTTCGGCGTAAACCTCGTAATCATTTGCACAAGAAGATCAACCCTAAGAGTTCCATCAAACTTAAGATGAGCAAAATCCCACAACCCCAATCTCCTCAAATTTCGCTCGTACCTCGAAAAGTCGAAAACTTTCTTAGGAACAAATGAAATAAACTTGTGTTTTCTCAACTTAACAGTCTCTTTAACTCTACACCCACGTTTCTTTTTATAATAACGCGGACTACCAACGGAAGAAGACACACCAAGCTTACTTCTTTTAGAAGTTACCGTTTGTAGGTAATCTGAGAGAGTCATATCTTCATCATCTTCAGAATCTTCTTCATCACTCAACTGCTTATCGACATAAGCGGAAGCTGAAATGGGTTTTCAAATTCTGAGATTGTATGGAGAATCATGAAAAAGATGGGATTTTGGAGGTGGCTTTTGGTTATTTGGGGTTGAAATTTGGGGGTTTTTAGATGGGTCATTTTTTGCAGGTTTGAAATTAGGGTTTCGAGTAGAAAATTTGGGGTTTTCCGGCCGGTGGCGGTGGTGATTTGGGAATTTTCAGGTGTTTTTTTGTCATTTTTTTTTTTTGGGAGGGAAATTGTTAGGGGAGTTGAATTTTGAAAATGTTTAGTTTTGGAATAAAGAAGATGAAGTGAAGAATGTCGGAATTTGGGGGGATTGTGGATATTATGACTTGATGACAGGATAGATATGTGCAATTTACTACTCGAGCTTTTGTGGAGTACTCCATATATTTACACTTCGATAATCGATTATACGTTTCCAAATAAGCGCTAAGCTAACTTATATCACACTGATGACTAAACATAACGCTCGATATTTGTATGCAAAGTGACGGAGGGAAATGGTCGGACGTTCACTACCCGAAATCCCGTTACTAGACACTCTCTTCTATACCCAAACAGAAGCAATTTTTGGAAGACTTAGATGTGTGTAAAAGGACATACTGTAAACGATTTTCTCGCAAGCGGATGACATGGAAATCAAAACATGATACGAGTATGATAAATTGATAACAGATGTACATTGAGAAAGTTAAGCGTAAGTCAGAAAACATGTACTCGTAAAAAAAGGCGCATTATAGTGAAATAGCGAGATTAGTTAAGAGGACATGAAACTGTAGCCACTGTATTTACACATTTCCTGATCTGCAATCACTGAACAGATCCAAAATCAGACATTGTACAGAAGCAAACCCACTACAATGTCAAACATAGCATTTTTGCATCATTTCCTAGATCCTAGTCCTTCACAAACTCCAGCAAGGACACAAAGAGATAGATTGCGATAGATCGACAACATCAACTGCTATGGACGACTTTGACAGACGGAAGCAAAGAGATAACATCCTTGTTAATGAATTTAACGATTATTCACTTCAAAGAACGAGATTGTGATTCAGACTTTGGGAACTTCTTCAGCAGGATCAGATCTCCCATCAATATTATGAAGGGGAGAGCTGTGACCTTGTGCTTCACTCTGAACCTCTTCCGACAACACTATATTTTCTGACAACACCTCAGGCTTCAGAATATCATCCTTCGTTGGTTCCACTTCCTCTTCAGCAGTTGTAAGCTTGTCGTCAGGAGACATAGCCTTAGTATGATGTTCCTCCCGTGCTTCACTCTGGACCTCTTCTGACATCACAACATCTTTCGACATCTTGCGCTCCTGAAGATCATTTTTCAGTACTTGTACATCCCTTGCTACTTCTGTCAGCCTGCTATCAAGGAACATAACCTTACCATGAATCTCATCCCATTGGCGCTCATACTCAGTAATCTGTGTCGTGTACGTCTGTTGAAGCACATGGCGTGTCCTCCTCTGCTCCTCTTCTTCCTTGAGCCTGTCTCTCTCTAGTTCCATTACACTCTTAACAACACCACCAACACCAGCATCTTTATAGACTGGTTCATCGGGAATTTTGCAGCGTTTTCTATACTCAGCAAATGCCCTCTGTGTCTCCTTCAAAGCCCTTCTATAACCAACAATCACACCATTCATCAAGTGAAGCTCCCTATCACGACGACTGACATCAGCATGTTTTGCCCTCTCCAACTCATCAAATTTATATCGCCACTGCATAATCTCAGCATCTTTTTCTGCTACTTGATTAGCGTAGAACTGCGCCATGTTAGCATGTTGATATGCTTGCTCTTTAACAGTTTCATGGCCCCTCTTAGCTTTCTCAATCAAATGCATCATTTGGTCCATACACATTCCAACATCAGGGGCTTTCTGATCCCAGTGCCCATCGATTCTTCTCCTCTTGTGATTATCATCTAAGGCATGGTGAGAAATTTCGTGATCAAAGCTAATCTCTCTCTTTCCAACATGGTTAAATAAAGAGGAATCATCCAACCCCACATCATTTTCAGGTATGGATGGCATGAGGCCCAAGGATGATTGACCACCGAGACTTGCAGAGGTATATTGTAGATCCCCTGTTTCAAAAGACTGCATGAAATTCTGTGAGGCCGTTCCATCCATGGTAACTTTTTGGCGGATTTCAAAACCTTCCATAAGTTCATTTGCGACGTCTTCATCATCTTGTACTTCTTCACCAGCATCCTCAAACGTTGCATCCTCAGTAGACATCTCCAGACCAGCCAAACTGCAACGCTGCATAAAATGCTGACCTCCATCCTTTCTACCATCCAGATGCCACTGCCCCTGAGCCACACCACTGCAATCCCCAACGTCCACCATGTTATCCCTACTCATTCCAGCAGAATTTTCAACACCATGAGCACAATCAATATTGGTAATGTATCCTATGCCGTCAGCTTCATTGATGGGAACATTTTCCTCATCAATTACCCTATTGGCATCATCATCAACCTTCTCCAGATTACAAGCCGTACCATCCTTTTCAGCTACATTAATGTCATTATCCCCATTTACCATATTGACGCCAAACATAATGTCAGTATCCCTATCTAGCATATCAGCATCACAATCATTTCGCGCCATATCAGAATTACATTCCTTTTCAGCCATATCAGGAGCACCGCTACTTTCCAGAGGAACTAGACAATTTTGGCGGGACTCAGGTTCAGGGCATTGATCTGCCGATTTCTCTTCTCCCACAGATACCTTCTCAGCATCCAACATCTCCGTATCCTCAGCCCTTTCCTGATCTTCCAAAATCACCTCCAAAACCTTCTTTTCCACAACCACCTTCGGGCTTTCCTGCAACAAATGCCCCTTCTGATCCTTGATCAACTGCTGCAAATGTGAAGCGTAAAAGCATTCCCTCAATCCCGACCCCTGCACCAACTCCTTCTCCACCATAAACCACATCAAACCAGCCCAATCCACCTTCTGAGGACACCCCTCCTTGATCTTCTTCATCCAATTCACAATCTCATTCGGGGTAACCCACACATCACACTCATGTAACACCATCCAATTCGACACAAACTCCTCAAGAAACGACAAAAACTCGCTGGGATAACTCTCTCCCTCACAATCACTTGCCTGCTTCTTCACAGGAACCTTACCCACAGGCAATTTCAATGCCCGTGCCAAATCAGCCCTATTAACCATCAACCTACATTCACCAACATACACACGCCGATTTTTCGACGAATAACCCGCAATCAGCTCCACAAGCAAATCAACCCTAATATTCCTATCAAACTCAATATGAGCAAAATCCCACAACCCCAATTTTCTCAAATTCTCCTCATGTTTCGGAAAGTCAGCAACTTTCCGTTGCAAAAAAGGAATAGGCTTAAAAACTTCAGACAAAAGTTTCATTTTTTTCTGCAAAGCAGCCTGATTAACCTTCTTTCCAGAACCCTTACGTTTCTTATTCCGGCGAACAGAAGAACCAGCATTCTTACTATTTCTAGTAACTATAGATTTAGGAAGAGAAGAGAGATTCATGGTTATACCTTCTTCTTGTTCTTCTTGTTCTACATAATCTTCATCTTCTTCATCACGCTCCATTTCTTCATCTACTTGTTCTTCATCAACATCAACAAAAACACGGGGTTTTTCTTCAATTGGGTGAGTTTCTTGATCTGGGTTTTTTTGGGTTTCTTCAAAAGGGGATTTTGGAGATGGGTTTTCGGATTCTAGGGTTTTGGGTTGAGATTTCTCAGGTGGGTCGATTTCTGCAGAATCAGAATTAGGGTTAGGGTTTTGAATTTCAGGGATTTGTGGGTTTTCTGATGGTGGTGGTGGTGATTTTGGTGGTGAATCAGGCATTTTGAAGGGGAATTTCGAGTTTTGATGTGATGGGTTGCGTATTTGAGAATTCTTTCGGCCACACTGATACACAGTGAGAGAATGTAATTGGGGAAAGAAATGGTGTGGAACTTTAAGTATGATCTGATTGTGTTTGTGTCTATTGGTCTTCTTCAGTCAAATTAAGTCAACGTGATCATAAATTTTGAATTAGTCCAATTTGTACTTGAGAGTTTTTAGGACAAAGTTGGTTTGGTTGGGTTAATAAAGCAAATTGCAATTTCAATTTCAAGAGAGTGGAATATAATTCATATACGAGTGGAAAATCGATATGTTGTATTTGGTTGTTAAAAAGCGTAATTGTGTAATGTAGACGGAATTGTGGTTTTCATTTTAGAGAATTTGTTGATCTTAAAATTCCTAGAAAGGAAAGATTAATGGAATTAAAGGTGGGTTCAAGTAAGAAGTTGATAATATAAGAAGGAAGATTAGAGGGCGAGGAGTAAAAATACAGTTTGTCGGCTTTTACTAGTTTACCCTAATGAGGTCACGAAATTCGAAATAGTCTAATTTGTATCTAGATTTAGAATAAACTTCATTCAATTTAACATTGAAGATTATAAGTAGACGGGATGTTTTTTGTACCCACATGTGTTTTGTTGCTAAAATGCGTAATTGTCTAACTGCGTACTGATTTATAAGTAGACGAGATTGTGGTTTTCATTCAGAAAAATGTTGATCTTAAAACTCCTAGAAAGGAAAGATTAATGAGATTTTAAACGTGGATTATTCAAGCAGAAGTTGTTACAATTAGAAGGAATTACGGGCCGACAAGTAAAGGTGCGGTTTGTCATCTTTTACTGGTTTATCCTAATTAAGTCATGAAATTTGAAATAGTCTACTTTACATTTAGAAATTAGGATAAAGTAATTTAGTTTTAACTGAGAGGAGTATCAATTTGTAGGAATTTGAAATTATAGATTGAAAATTCAACATCTTGGTTGATTTGAACATTTCTTACATATTCAAACAAAGCGTTCAACTGCCGACACTTCAATGCCTCAAGAACTCTTGCCCATGGAGGGTCAGATGTACATGGTCTTTGAACTGTCAACAGAGCAGCACATTACAGCCAACGACGTGTAACACCGTATATTTACAAGTTACTAGATCAAGCAAGTCTCTGAAGTTACTAGACGAAGCAGATCCTACACTAGATAACCGTTCACTAGATCAAGCACAGCACCGAGTTTCAGCATCAGACAGGTCCAAGATAGTCACCATCCACACTGACGACTGCCTGAAAATCTCTTTCAGACTCTATCCACTTTGTGCCGATCACAGAGAAACGCACCACAACATCTTTTGCAATCTTCGACTGCTTCTCACTTATGAACATTGGGCTTTCACCAGGTACATGCTCATAACCAGGCATCTTCTGAGCAGAGAGGAATATAGTCTCGATGGGTCCACACTTCAAGAAAACGCCATGCCTCAGTACCCGGTGGACTACTCCCTCTAAGATCTCTCCCCGAAAAATCTTGAAAGTGAGGCAGCTGAAGGTTATAGGGAACAGAACATCTCCCGTCTGCTGCCTAACTCTCCCCTCTCCGATGCTGTCCAAAGTGGAAACTGCAAGCAAGTAGCCTAGCTCCTTTGTCGCCTTCTTGGCTGCAAAGTCTTCCATCAATTGAACTGTAATAGCTCTTTGCAGTAGTAGTCCTTTCGCATCCATATTTTCAGCAGGGATAATCACATTCCAGGGCAACTGAACTTTGAGAAACATTGTGGAAGTTCCTACAATACAAACTGAAATATTGGATAAATTTATTAAAGCAATCTAAAACCAGGCAATATAGTATCATGAATCTAATCAGTAATCACAATAGCCCACTTTTTTTACAACAATTATCATTGGATTAGACACATAATTGTAAGCATAGTACATCCCTATTAACAAATAAGGGTTGGCAAACCACGATTCTTCGGTAATTAATTCAAACATGGAACAGAGCACTGGGGTAATGTTGTTGTTTTCTTCTTCTTTTTTTTTTTTAGGGGAATTTGTTGTTATTCTGTAGAAGAAAGCAGGGAAATGAAGGCACCCCGCTTGTGGAGACGAGGGTATCTGAAGGAAATAAAAGTTCATCGCAAAATTTCATTCAAAAGTCTACTTAGTACTTAACTACTAATGATAGTCAGCATCATATGACAGCGCAGGAGCTTAGCACTTGTCACGGGTTACTAATTACATTGTAACGAGCTTAACCAAGATCAAAAGGGTATTTGCTTTCATAGAAAAAATTGCATCCTTTCACTCTGATTTGATGTCAAACTTCCACAGAATCCTAAAATAAACAAGGAACCCCTCCGAAAATTTCGAAGATGACGTGACTTAATTAAGGTGAACCAGTAAACTAAGAACCCAATAAAGAGTGAATGGTAGCTGGTCATGTATGTATCTATAGCCAAAATTCCTATATGAAGGAGTACATTCTTCAAGTACTTCTTTCTCATTCAGCAGCCAATACATTACTACTACATCAAATGAGGGAGACATGGGATTGTTTCACATCCACAAAGAGATATGGTAAGTCAAATTATTAACTGAGCCTGGTTCTGTTTCTTCGAACCAAATTGATAAAATCCACTGGCACAGCTACCATACCGAAGAGTAAGATATCGTGATGCAATGGAATGAACCCTGGTATACCAACTAAAATAAAAGCTCAGTAAACATTTCCCAGCCCAAGCTTATGTCCATCACTATTGGCAAAAACAACACTGAACTGGGAGAATATGCAATATGCATCACCAGAAAGAGGAAAAAGAAAATTGAAAAGTACACCCCTACAAATTAGATCAACCATATACCCTATGGAGGAACTGGAAATGTGTCAAAAGCTCCAGACCAACTATTGTTAAAATGTCGATTTTCCATTGGCCTAATATCAACTTTCCATATATTCATACCCATAACAAAGTGTTCGCTAAAGCCATAGCTAAGAACAAAAGCTAAAAAATAGTACACAAACAATTACTGAACTATAGCTACGTGCATCAATTAGTACTCACAGGTGCAAAAACCCATAACTTGAAATGTATCCAAACTTAAAAACCACCAATCTTAATTCATCTAATGTTAGGGTTTCAATAAATTAAGCCAAAAGTTACGCCAATTGAGTCAAAATTTCCGAATTTAGTACGGCATAGATTTTTCATTCTATAACCCAAATAAAAAAAAAAAAAACATGGTTTTCCACAGCCTTCAATTACTTACTCCATTCTTGCGGCCAAATCAACTTTCGATTTGTCACCACGCAGTCTAAATAGAAGGTTACACAAACCGATCACAGAGAAAATGGATACCAAATACCCAATACAAGGCAACATTAACTCAATAGATTGCCCCTGCATAGACCATCAAATGAGCGAAATGCAATAACTCCCTTCAACTAGCTAAGATCAAGCAGCAAACCTTTCCAACGCGAGCTTAAGTGAATCACTATCGGCAAAACCTAATCCTATAAGCCTAATCTCTTAAATGTATAAACTAAAAGGTACACCCCTCCATATTAGCTGAACCAAGTTTCCTACCAAGGAAATGTGTCAAACAGCCGGACTCGATCATTTCCCGTTTGGTTTAGCATAAATGAGGACTGAGGCTATCCAAATACCAAACTACACCGAAGAGTCCAAGACCGAAATCGGTTCTAAGGTCATAGGCTTATAGCCCAGAACCAAACCTAACAAACAATTCACCAAATAAATTAGATTCATGGTCACCTGCATTGAACTCATAGCCTTAAAAAACCCATAACTCGAAATCGAACCCGAATTCAAGTCAGAAAGATCAATTCTTTAACAATTAGGGATTCAAAATTCAAGCCAAAAAGTGATCATATTGAATTCCCCTATCAGATTTTCACAATATACAGCATGAAATACAAATTTAACCACAATAGATCATGTAACTCAACACAACAGTCCATGCGAATTGAGAGAGATGGAAAAACAAACCAAAATTTGGCAGAAAAATCTCAAAAAATGGACCTTTTTTCCTAGGTAAAATCTTCAGTGTTTATTAGTAGGAGAATCCCCAAATTAAAAACCCAACAATAAAAATGTAAAAGGTAGCCAATACATAAACTTCACAATCAAGCTAGAGAAAAAGAGAGGGAGATTGGATTTCATACCAGTAGAGTGGACAATTGGGAAAGTGTGCAAATGGCGCCCAAAACTTCAATTTGCCCAGGTTTCCTAATTTGAGGCCTGCCGGCTTCATTTTTCCGTCATCGTTTTAATCATTCGAGTTAATTTCCTCCCTTGTGACTTAACGGAGCCAGATACGGAATGAGACATAGTATAATGAGAATAACATAAACGTTAGAGAAGTGGCTCTAAGATGGGTGACGGTTTTTATGCCTTTAAGTTAATACTTCGTAGGTTATAAACAAAACGGAACTAAAACTTGAATTGGGATAAATTCTTTCAAAAACCAAGCTCTTATTAACTGATTTTTATCGTAGAACAAGAGAGAAAGAGACGTAAAGAAGAGATATTCCAGTTAAGAGATACAATAAAACGAGTCTTGACACGACTTACCGTATTAAATAATGTAAGTTTCATGAATAATGAGTTGACATTATAAGAATCGTATTTCTATTAGTTTTTATTATTTTAAGACTCTTTTATTAGAAAGTTACTCCGCATTCAAGTAAACTGTATTTATCAACTAAACCGACCCTTGCTTGGAACCTATGACCAAACTTCCTCCAGCCTTTTACAACTGTTGCAACCAATTAGTCGCAAACTCACAATCCATAAAATACTCGATCTCATTTACATCGATAATAATCCTCTTTACCACGTTTATCTAGCCACGCTTTATGAGCGATACACGAGCACGAACCAAGGAATGTGTGACCAAATAACGCCTAAAGAGAAAAGGTTAGCTACAGTCCATCTGCTGAGTAAGTTGTTACAAACTTGTTACGCAGAATAGTAGCAGTAAAATCAGTAAAATGATGCATCATAACGGCCTTTACTAGAAAAGCCATACCAACGGTCACTCTTCCTGCACCCCCAAATTTCCCACTTCAATTAACACTTCACAGTAAAACCCCGAACTTCAAACTCCTGAAAATGAAAATGGTGATGAGAAACCCTTCCTTCATATTCACTCTTCTCCTAGCAGCAACATGGGCCGGGCCGGGGGCAGCAACAGTGGTGCAGCAGCAGCAGCTGTGGTGTGTGGCAAGGAACAACGCGGAGGACTCAGCATTGCAGCAGGCATTGGACTGGGCCTGTGGGCCCGGTGCTGCTAATTGTGGGCCCATACAACAAGGTGGGCCATGCTATGACCCGAGTGACATCATAAGCATGGCTTCTTATGCTTTCAATGATTATTGTAGCAAGCATGGTATGACTGAAGAAACTTGCAACTTTAGTAACACTGCTGATCTCACTGCTCTTGATCCCAGTAAAGTTCTTCTTCAACTTCTATTTATAGCAAGTTTTGCTTTTTATTTATTTATTTGGTTTTGTTGAAGTGCTTTTTATTTAGTGTTAATTTGTAAGACCCAGATGAAATTTTGGTGTTGATTTGATTGATTTTGGTACTTTATATGAATTTTTCAGGTCATGATAAGTGCAAATATCCATCCAGGTATCTTCTTTTTGACGCAATTGCAAGTTATTTGGGTTGTTTATGATTTGTTGTTGTTTTGGATTAGTAGAAGATTTAATTGAGCCTAGAATTTGGAAGAAATGGTTGTCAAGATAAAACCTTTCCTTTTTATTGAGTGAATTTTTTGTGTAGGTGACCTTCTGAATTAGAATTAAGCTATTACTTAGTATAAGTGATAGATTTGCGAGTTTTGTCGATATGATGTTGCGGTGGATGATTTCCCTAAGTTTAGTATTGTGGCATTGTGCCACATCAGTAGAAGTAGGTTGAGAGACTAATTTGTAAGCTAGTGGACTACTCATCCTATTGCCAATTGGTTTTAGGATGGAACCTTACTCGGGTTGTGGTATGTCTTCCTCATCTACTTCTATGGGCTTGATGTCCATTGTCCAACATTTCTCTATAGATCTTAAGCCATGCCGGAAACAATGCGCTTGACAGTCTTTGTCTAATGAACTCACATCCATTTTGTGGATATGATTGCTAACGTTGAAAGCATTTGGGTTTAGAGAGAGTAAAGTGTGGTTCTTTCATGTTGTGATATTGCTTGTGTCACTGGATGCCAAATATTGATTCAGAGGTCTACTCATCTTCTTGTGAAGTTTGTAGTTTTGTACGGTCTATTCTCTGAGCTCTTTTATAACATTCTGGCATGTTGATTGACTTGATCTTTGGTGCGTCTTTCACTCTGGTGTATTAAAAGTTAATACGAGATGTGAAAAATGTTTATAAGAGAAGGGGTCAATCTCATAGTCATAATACATGGATAAGCTCAGTTGTATGTAATTACAAGCTTGGGAGTTGTTTCTTGTTCCTAACCGTGTGAGATGCCTTCACATTGGACCTTTTAAGTTATATACCCCTGTATCCAGAGTTTAATATCAAATGTCAAAGATATTTTTAGCAATAATGTTCATAATATGAGGATAGGTGCATTGGTAGCTGCATTCCCAAGAATAGTTGTTTCTTGTTCCTTGCTATGGAATATGTCTCGACACTTCACCAATCACATATGTTGAATGCATTGTTGTGGAATGGCTAGTTGGCTACTGATGTAAATTTAGATGTGGGTCGATATCTGGTCCAGTGTCCCCTTTGAGAAGGACTCGAAATTCTGCTAATGCTTGGCAATTCGGGCAGAAGATGCATCTGACTGAACAAGGCCTCTTCTTAGTGAAGCTGGAAGGAATGTTTGTTATTGGACTATCGGGATTTGTAGGTGTTCTTGGAAGGACTGTAAGCGTGGGCATAAATCCCTTAGTGTTGGAATTAGCTTTTAAGCTTTCATTTGATATGCTTGTCACCCATAGGAGTGCATAAAGACCAGCTGATGAACTATGTGCACTGGATGATTTTACCCACTCAACAAGTGTTGGAACTGATGTTCATGATAGACTTGGGCTCATAAAGTAAGACTTTAGAGAGAGTTACAAAGTTTGGTACTAGGGACAGCTTTTGCCATTTTGGTGTCAAGACATGATGTTTTCATTTAGACTGCTTTGAAAAAAAGTCACTTGTGTTACCCTGACTCGCTCCTGGTTAAAGATTTTCCTCTATTTGGCTGAAAGTGAAGTGTCTTGCCCATGTTTGATTGTTCAAGACGGATACATGAGATAAACATGAACAGTCCAAACAACATAGGTAGTCACAAATGCAAACGTCTTCTTACAAAATTTTGGAGGCTTTTGCTTGGTTTGATTCATTTGACAGAGTTGTGTCTATGACCTACCAATTACTCTTTTCTGTATTGTATCTATTTTGTATAGCTTAGCGAGTAATTGAACAAGGACTAGGGAGCAGCAGGGTGTTATAGAGGCGTGTATGTCTTGCCTTACACTGGAAGTCCTGGTAGTCACTAATACTAGCATCTGTGTACAGCACTGCGAAGGCTTTTGCTAGACTCTAGTGAAATTACAGGTAGCCTTTGTTGCAGAGGGTCTCGAGCTAAGTTCAAGTTACTTGACTGTGTCTGTCACCGCTTGTTTTGAGAATGCTGGTTCTTGGAATACATCTAAAATCTTAAAACTGGTGTTCTTATTGCCCCCCCCCCCCGGTACCCCATTAAATGAGGGTAATTCTCTGCTAAATTGACCAAGGCAGCTGAATTTGTTGAAGTTGTAGAGGTTATTCTGCGGTGCCTTTTCGTGCTAGTCCATTTGGACGATTGTTAGGATTGGAGCTTACATTAACAGACTTGCTGTCTATCTAGCTTTACACGCTTTTGTTTTGTTACATTCATGCAGTTGGTGATTGTCTTTTAAAATTAGTAAATGAGTGTGACGTCTGCATTTGATGACTTGTGGCGGTCTGATTATCCCCTAAGTCTTCCTTATATGATGAAACTTCTGATTCATGTTTGTTGTCTTTCTGCAGCGCTTACTCTGTCGGAAATTCTTCCACTCCTTCAACCGCAGGAGTCATTCCAGGCAGTGAGGATATGAGTGGAAGCTATCGTTTTGCTGCACTCGAGGTTTGGACGTTAACTCTCATGGTCATTACAGCTTTCTTATAACATCAGAAAAATTGGTGAGGAAATGATGGAAAGCACTTGATGTCGCCTCACCATTAGAGAGTTAGGCTTTTGTTTTCCTGAACTTGCCATATTGGAAGTTCTGTAACCTTTGTTTTATCTTGGTAACTTTCATGAACTTGCATGTCAGTAATACAGTAAATTCCTTGGTGCATTTCACCAATTGGTAGTTTTCGGATGTATAGTAATTTTCTAGGTTGCGCAAACCGTGCGATTTCAACTGTCTTAAGAACAAGATCTGTCTATCTAAAGATGTTGGTATGCACTCACTCCATAGTCCATACATGATAAACCTTTTAGCTATCTTTTACTCTTTTGAATTCCATAAAACAAGTTTGCGCAATTGCGCTACATTTACAAAGAAGAAAGAAAACGTATTTTATCTAACTACCCCCAAAATTAGTTTTATCCTAAACTAGCTATAGGAGTAACTCATTGATTTATAAACTGTATGACTTTCGGCTTCTTTCGTTTTACTAATGGAGCATGCTACATATGGATCCGATAGTCTACCAACCTTTTCAACAGCTCCTTGAAAGAGGAGTATATAACGAAATTTAGTTCACCAAATACAACAAAGTTCCATCTTATGTTTACATTTGCAGGCACGAGGAAATTGCCCTTCCCTAAATTATGGAGTATACGGAGTATTAAATATACCAAATGAGCCGCGTAAAATCAAGCTTTATGAAATATGCACACATTTACCCTGTCCCTAGCTAACAACTCCTTTTGAAAAATTCCTCCTTAGTTCACATGATCCCATTCACATCTATAATTATATTAACTGACCCACTTCTCGAACGTATAGTTGTATACTACTATGTTACTCGGACTCTTCTGTTTTCGTGACATCATGCACAATACACTAACTTCCAACGAAGCAAAAATGCTAATCCAAAGAAAATGGGAAAGAATGCGTGAATCAAGTATGACATCAATGAACTATAAGACTATAGTAATGTTTTTCACATATACAGTATTGATTTCATAACAAAATAATCACTAATAATATAGTTTTGCTAGTGTGACAAAAATTCTCACTGCCCCTGCCTCTCAAGATCAAGTTCAGCATTATTAACTTGGATTCTCCTTGAAGATGAAGATCTCTCTAACCCAATGATTCTTCTAAATGAGCTTAATCTAAAGCTTGATGAAGAAGTTGACGGTCCAATTCCATTAATATGTATCCCTTTGTTAGAAGAAGAGTTGTTATTATGAACTAAACCCTGACCCTGCTGATCATGCTCATGTTGATCACCACCTGAAGTCGCAACCGCGATTTCAATGCGTGCGCTTCCCCTGGGTGGCTCACGGTCAAGAGGGCTGAGTCGCGGCGTGGCGTCAGACCGACAAATGGGGCACGTAGGCTGGCCGGTGAGCCACGTATCGATGCATTCCAAGTGAAAAATGTGGTTGCAGTTGGGTAAGCGCCTAGCCAATTCTTGATTTTCTAGCATGCTTAAACACACTGCACACTCCTCATTGTCACGGCCATGTAATTCCTTGTATAGAAATGATGGAAGTGTATTGATGGCATCTTGGTCGAGGCCGGTCTTTGGTGGCACGGGCTCCACGTGTCGAACCTGGTGACTGTAAATGAAGGACGCCGTGGGGACGCCAAAATGGCGGCGAGGAGGGCGGAGTGCGCACCTAGCGTATAAGTGAAGGATTATTACTAGGAGTATGACAAAGGCTAGGGCGAATATAGCACTTAACATGATTTTGTTGTTGTTGAAATCATTGCTATTAGACGTACCGTTGTTATTGTGACTATTGTCGAAGCCCATGATGAACAAGTTTAACAAACGAAAGACTTGGTCGATCAGGAGTATGCCAATCGACAAATGAAGATATCGGGATATTAGTTAGTATGGTATGTGTTTTTGAGGGGTGCAAAATAATATGATTTTTGATATGATTTGAAGGAAAGAGAGATGAGAGTATGTGAAAATGCATATTAGAAAGAAGTGGGAGTGGTAGAGAGTAGGAAGATATGGATGGGTTGACCATTGAAAAATAAAGGGTACGTAGAGATCGTAGAGTTGGACTTTCTATGTTCTTTTCGTCAAGTTCACGTTCTTACGCTTTGATTTTGGGAGGTTTTTGACTATTTTATTTTGTATGCAAGTGATTTCCATTGGAAACTTCAAAGTTCAAAGGGTAGTTGTTGTTGTTCAAAGAAAAAGTGGGTTTGATGACTATTTTGGACTAGTTTATTTGGGTTTCAACCTTTTATATTTTTGGGCTTGGACTTTTGTTATGCATGCCAGCATGGGCATATACAACTTGTTCATGCTACCTTAACTAGGGCTTAGCCCACTTCTAAGTAAATGTGTGTTGATAATTTTTTTTTTTTTTTTTTTTTTAGGAAATCAATGTGTGTTGATAATTGCACCTTATTTTGTAGGAGTATCTGATGTTTTTTTTTTAAAATAAAAGAGTATCTAATGTTGTGGGTGTGGAAATACGAGTTTTCGAACACGACACAACTTTTAGCTAGACGAGTGAATTGCACATTCTTAATTAGAAGGCAGAAAACCCATCAGCTTTGGCATTACAAAGAAGAGGGTAAATTGGTTCTTTTGTGGTTTTACCCTTTTTGCGGAAGGATTCACGAGGAATATCTAATACACCTATTATTTTCTTATAATTTTATACAGTACTTAGTTGAACTAGCTAACATCTACAGAGATAATAAGAAAATAGTAAATGTGTTTTCGTTCAAATAACTTTAAACCTGTATCATTACCCGTTAATTTTCCAACCACCAAATCAATCCATGTCGTCCGGAGGCAATGTAAGAATTAAAACACACCCTCTCCCTTGGTTTTTAAAATTTGGATATTCAACATTTAGTTTGAAATTTGTTCGCACACTCAAACTTTATTTCAAATAAATGTCAACAATTCAAAATTTAAAGCGCGGAGAGATCATATATTGGCAAAGTATCGAACACGCAAATTCAGGAGGAAGAATACAGATATAAATAAATGCGAAATTGAGCACGCAGAGGTAATAAGGTAACCATAATGGGAGTTGAATGAAGACATGCATTCCAGAAAGGAAAGCTTTCTGCGTTCAGATGGTTTATGAGTTTATGAAAGCATCATTGCATTGCAACAGTGCCATGCAGTAAACCGCATTTTCAGCTTCAGCTTCAGCCTTAGGGGTGAGCATAAACGGGTACCCGCTCCAAAATCATGGACCCGGACCCGGACCAGTTTCGTACCCGGACCCATTGACAACGGGTCCTAGAAATTAGGACCCGGACCCTGACTCGTTTATAGTCACAACGGGTAGCGGGTACCCGTTTAATTTTAAGGTAACTTAAAGGTAACCATGCAAATGCAATGGT
>JBBYHQ010303128.1:0-44114 GCA_038382645.1 Spergularia azorica | reverse complement strand
ACATCCATTGCCCTTCTTGTCGCAAGGTATTCTTCACCGTCATCAAGCCCTTCCAACTCAATACAATTTGATTGATTTAGATAATGAAATTTTCTGGGATTTCCCAGCTTGCATTTCTGAACTACCTGAATTGATTAAAAGTTTGTCATTGGAAGTTAATTATAACACACCAGCAAAGGAATCTGAAAGTAATTTTGATGAAACTGATAAACGATGTAGCAGAGACTCATTTAGTGTAAGCTTAGTCCACATTAGCTTCACTATAACACCATATAACTTGTTAAGTACATGACAAAATTGTCAACTGTACATTAAAGGACAAAAACGTTACCCCAGTGCCTTAAAGGTGGGGTCGAATTATTCAGCCTTAGTCCATGCTAAAATCATAGATAGGCGATATCCGGATGACACAAAATTAAATTGTGGCAATAATTACATCAATCAATATAGAAGCACAGACACTTTAAGAAGCCATTTGGATTCATTCAATTATATTCCAACCCCAAAGAATAGTGAGCTTTGTCTCCATAGAAACTATACAATACAAGCCAGCCAGAAATCATACGACGATCTTCAAATTAATTATGAAATGACAAGATGATATGCTGAAGGCCAGGAAAAGAAAGGCCAAACTGCAGTCAAAGATTCACTCTACTTGCTTTGTTTATAAGAAACCTTTTTTTTTTTTGTTAAAAGAAACCTTTGATTCGGTGATATTGCAGACAAGGTGAGTTCATCCCAAGCCATACTAGCCATACGAATATATGATCGCCATCATTATTCCCAACTAATAGATTTTTCTAGAGAGAGAAGCTCCAACCTTTCTCTAGAACTTTCTCTCTTTTCTTTTACAGATCTACTCTCCATCTCCATTCTCTTGTGTCTGCCATCACCTCCACCAGCTTCATCGGCGGTCTTCCTTTCCGACGCCGGTGTGGGGTGTCAGCAGCGACCTTTCTGGTCACCGGTGACATCTCCCGCCACCGTTTTTGTAGCCCTCTCCTCAGATGTTCTCTTGATCTCTCTCTTCTTATGGGTCTTGCGGGGGTGTGCCTTTGTGCACATTGAAGGGAAATCTTTTGATGTAGGTGTAAATAGGATAGGTCAAGGTGGCTTTCTCCATATCGAGGAGACCAGTAGGTCAAAGGTGCGCTTTTGAGAGATGCCATTGTCGATGCCATTGTCGATGGCAGAGTAGGTGGGGGATCTCTTAGGTTCTTCGAGCTCCTTGTTGGGTGGTTTTTCTGCAAAGAAGCGGTTTGGGCGTTTAGAAGGACGGGTTAAGGTAAGATCGAACTCTAAGGGTCGTTCTTAGAGGTTGGGGTCCCACAGAGGGGAAAGGCGTATATGGTCTTTGTTACGGCACAGAGGATGTCAACTCCTTGGGTGGATTTTAGACCTGCAATCATCAAGTTGGTACAACGACCCATTGCCGCTTCTCCTTTAGAGAAGGCTTGCGAGGTTGGGGGCAGACCTAGGAGCAACGGAGATGTCCTAGCTTCCGTCTCCGGTAATGCCGAACAACCTCTGAAGTTGAAGGCTGTTGAAGAGGTTTCCATTCCTAGGGTTGATTAAGGGTCCCGTCCATTAACAATCCTTTTACCCCATTCACGACCCCCCCCCCCCGATCATCAACGCGGGTGAGTTTGAGCAGTTAATAGCCTTCTAAAAAGAAGGTTCAACACCTAGAAATAATGGAGAAAGAGTTGGACCATCTAACTCTGCCAGATTATTTAAAGGAATAAAGATAAAATAGCCTCTTAGAGATGATTCAAACTAGAGTTCAAAACTAAATCTGCAGTCATTAGGTGACAGGTGTATTGTTTAGTGTCAGAATAAAACATGATCTACGACATTGTTCTCCTTCTATCTTCATTTTCTTGGCGAGTTAACAGCGATGGAATCACAGCCAACTTACCTCTGATGGTCCAGCACACAGCATATAGAAACAGTGATAGTTTCTTTCGGGGTCTGAAGCTTGACACACACGTGACCTTTCCAGCAAATATGTTCTTATAGCAGCTCCAGATATCCGCCCCCTCTGGTCAAATTGAATCTCTACGAACTTCCCAAAGCGACTGCATAATCATACAATACATGAAGAGAATGATGCTAAAATTAAGTTGTAAGAACTCCCAAGGAATTAGCTAACCTGGAGTTATTATTTCTGACAGTTTTAGCATTGCCAAAGGCTTCCAGAACTGGATTGGACTGAAAAATAAAAGAAAAGATGCATGTAATCACAAGACCCAAATGTGCTACAGCAAGCTAACATAAAGTGAGTTCAAATGAGCTCTAGTTTCAATCCATTTGTTACATGTAGTAGAAGAAGGGCATAGACTAATGGGTTAATACGTAAAATAACCAAGAAAAGATTCAGTACAAATTGAAACATAAAAATAATTATACCTCTAGAACTTTCTGCTCAACACTTCTTCCCTCGGCTGCAGCTCGACCCCCCATATAGGCAAGATATCGCATGAGCTGTTTTGTGCTTTCTGTTTTACCAGCCCCACTTTCACCACTCACTAATATTGACTGACTTATTCCTTCATTCATCATAAGTCTGCAAAGAGACAAACAATTTATTCCCGACACCGAGTCACTAAGACTATAGAAATGTTAACGGTAGCATGTGTGACCCAATGATCCATCTGTTCTTAACAGCATCTTTTCCTTTTTGAAATTATACTATATATTAATAAACCAGTTACTCCCTATTACTGAGGACTCTCTAAGACATTTCAGTGGACTAGGCTTTCTTGAGAGAAACAAGGAGGAAAGTCAGAATAAAAGAACAAGTGAACTAAGTCCTGCTCCAATTCGTTTTCTAGTGTTAAGCCTCTACTACGGCCCTCTTAACTTAGAACAGAACCAGTCAAAAGAACACCAAACATAAAGGGGCGTGAAGAAAAAGGTACTATACCGGTAAGAAGCATCTGCAATTGCGAAGGGATGTGGGCTCAGCTCACCAAAACCTGCCCCCTTGTATTGTTCCATCATATGTATGTCATATAAGTGAGGTAGTCTTGTGAAAGGATTTACAGCTATCAAAATTTCTCCGGTATATGTCTGCAGATGCAAATAGATAAGAACAAATAGTGTTAGATGTCAGTGAGTTCATTCCGCAGATAGTTATATAAGGTACACCCAAAGTACTAATGTTCACAAAAGGCATGAGCAGGTAGCTTGACCATCATATTCAAGGTGAAAAGTCTCTAGTCAGCTTTCACCAAGAAAAGACAAGACAAACGGACAATGATTGTTTAAATCAACAAGTATTTGATAAATCTGGATGAAAAGACTTACATATATTTCATTGATGTCATATCTAGATTTCAGGTTCTGCAGCACCCCAGGCTCATGCAAGTAAGCTAGCCTAGTCATGTCATCAACTCCACATTGGGGGGCTTCCGGATCTTTAGGAAATGCATTTGAGCCTTGAACAACAACCTATATACCAAGATGAAGCATAATAAACCAAGACGTTATACAAAACCCAAAAGTTAAAAATTTATACATATCAATTTTAATTCACCATGCAGTAAAAGAGAATAGAATACATATAAATGAACTAGGTTGAATGAAACAATAGACTTGATGTGATGCCAAGGCACCAGAAAAACATGCTAGTCTCCAATTACTCAAGTATTTAGTACCTCACACAAAAGAAGAGGAATATGAAGGTTACTTTGCTAATTAGTAATTACCTCACCGTCAGTTACAGTTTACTATTACTTTTCTCTCCAAATATATACAAAGGTCATAATTTCTCCTATTAGCATCCTTCGTAGACAATTACAGATGTGACATGGAGGTAATCAGGTAATGTTGATCATTGTACTTTTTTTCCAAATTACTGTTATGTTATATTTGGTCACATTTAGGTTTATTCAAAGTCATTTGAGTACTTGACTTCATGTATTAGCTCATAATGTATGAACTCAGTATCTTCTATATATTTGTTTTTTTTTCGTCAGTAACTTTGCACCCAAAGCGTGCTTGTGTAATTAATGAGAGAGATTCATTACTTTCATAAACTTCAAATCTTGCTGCTGCCAAACGTGTGCTTTAACTTAGCAATTTTACTTAAACCAAATTCCATTTACAAAAAAAAAATTAAAAATTAAAATAAAAAACAAGAAAGGAACCTTGCCATTTGACAATCAATCATATATAATTAAATTTTGTAAGAAAAACAAGTAATCCCTGGTGTGTATCATCATGGGAGTGGAAATCTCTAGGCATGTGGTACCACTCAACCACTAATCTGCAACAGCACATATTGCAAGGTCAAGATACATGTTACCTCAGAAGGAGTTTTAGAACTAACCGTTTTTCCCGAAGTGCAAACGACCTTCAACTTCTCGCCATTAACCTCAGCAATTTCACCATCTATCCAAGCATCATCAGGGTCTTCAACCCAAACAATAGATCCGACGGCAAGACTGGCTGAAGCAGCCTGCAAATGCAAAAGATATAAGATAAGATTACGAGCCCTTGCTTATACAAAGATGAGCTGTGCAACACATCTCCAGGTAATAGATAATGTGTAACAAGCATATGACGACCATATGCATCATAATTCATAAAGAATGACAAAACAATTGCACAAAAACATTATTGCAGTACTTGGCTCATTTTTACTCCAGCTGCAATTCTGAGTAGCACCTAGGTTTAGATAGTAGCTGATGCTTATTCAAACAAGAGCAAGTGAAGATGTTGGAGGATTCACATACAGACAGCTGTCCCCAAGAGTTACGATGGTGTATATTATTGCATTGACCCATCCAATCAATCAAATTACCAAAAATACATGGTCGTTATCCCTTCTCAACTTCATTCACTCATACAATTGATAGTCAAACCACCCTTGTCCTTCTAAATTCCAACAGTCACAAGAATCTGGCGTAAATACAAAACAGAAGGGCCATTTAATAGCACACTGCCACAATCCCCATCTAAGGCTTTCTAATGAGTTTAACAAGCCAAGCCATGTTCCAAGTCATTTGACCACCGAGTATTGTGGTATATGCCTATCATGAGAAATCAATAATACATAGCAGGAGCCCAATACTACACATGGGCTCCAAGTAGCAGATGGAAATAGAGTATCAAATCAGAGATAACACTTGGCTCCGACAGATAAGCAAAACTATTTGTAGCTTTCAGCAATCCTTATCACCAGATATTACCATCTTAACAAAGGTGCAAATTTCAAGACCAAGTCTTGTAAGGATAACATAGGGCAAAACTGGTATAACGGCAACACTATATCGTGAGATAACATCCTGTAGCTGCATATAATTACATATGATGACAGGCTCTTTTGTTTGAGGTAATGCTAAAGAAAAGTCTACCTGGTGGGGATGCCATAATCTTTTCCCAAGTTTGGGTGTAACTAAGGCATATCAAATCAGCTAATGTATTAATTTCGGCATGCATCATCATTTGGTGTGTACCATGTGGGTTATCACACTCTGGAGGACAATAGAGGTTATGAAAGTCGGTTTACAAGAATATCAACAGTTGTCAAATGTTAACATATTCTTTTAGAGTTAATATATCTCATCTCTGTTGAGCATCAGCAACCTACTCATCTAATCTGCACTAACCACCCAATCTTCTTAAGGAAACAGGGTGCACCAAGCTTAGATATAACAAATATCTTGTCCCAAACAGGGGTTTTGAAACCCCAATACCACCATCACATTCCCAATAACCAACGATCATCTAATTTGTGTTATGCATATCAAATTTGTAATTCGTATAATCAAACCATTTGCACCGGAACAGCAAAAATCAGCACAGAAACAACACTCTCGCAGGGTCTAGGAAGAGATAATTCACAACATACAAAAATTAATGTAAGCCTTCTTCAGCCATCCAACCACTTTCCACTACTCATCCAACGAACAAAACTAAAGTCTTAAGAATGGTGGCATTAATGACTAGGATAACGAACATTAACAACGTTAAGAATACTCATTTGCTAAGATGAGATGACATGAACGCCTTTACACTGGACACATTCACGAATTTCTACAAAGCTCTTGGTGGCTGTATTTCGGCCTTATCATAATGCTTGCAACAGAATTTATTTTTTAAGGGGGGAAGCCTACCACCGTAGCTTCCTGCTGGGGCTTCCGAGTGTCGCCCATGCGTTGCACTATTGCACGGGCTTGGCGCACCCCACCAATTCATAGTCTGAAGTTACAGATTTTCAGTGTCCCTGTATTATTTGATTTGCTCAGAATGTTTCTCCTGATGCAATATCAGAGATGTTTACCAGATGACACAAATATTTGTTCAGAATTCATGGGACTATACAAAGGTTGAGTCCGACATTATAACTTATAAGCTGATAACATTCCGTTACAGGTGCCCCTGCGGGAATCCTAACAGCCAATTTTTTCTAGTAATACATTATAATACGTAACACATAAAAGATCATTATTCAGGCAGGCAATGGTAAGCTCCAATTAAGTTGAAATGAAGAAGCAGATCAGTCAAACTCAGTCAATGTGAAGTATAAACAAGTCAAAATTAATCAACAACTTAAATCAATACACATCAAATTACAACTAAAAACACCAAATATCAATTATTTTAAATACAGCAAAGAAAAACAAATTATCGAGCAAAACAATAATAATTAAAAATATTACCATTCTGCTTGAGTTTGGATCAAAGTTCCCCTGCTTGCTTCTCGATCTAAGAACTTCACTTCAGCCAAAAAATTCCCACTTCAATTCAAAATAAAAAAAAATTGAAATCTCAAATTAAATTCAATAAAAACCCAAATTAAATCTCAAATACCCAAGATCGAATTAACCCCAAAGTTTTCACCTTTTTTTCGAAATAATCCCAAATCAAATCAACCCACTTTGGATTAAACTCGTGTTGTTTCGAACTGCTACTTCACTTTCAAGGAAAAATGAAGCTTTTGATTTTATCCCCAAATGTTTTTGTATTTTTTTTACTTTTGTCTCCTACAAAATAAAGTAAACCCAAAATGCAAGTAATGTTGAGCTTCAAGTTTCAATCTTTGAGTTCCCCCCTAAAATTTAGTTGAGAGACAGAAAATGGGGGAGGAGAGAGACAGACAAAAGAGTAATGAAATGTTTTTCAGAGATTATGAATAATAATAATAATAAAGAAAACCCTGCTTAGACTTAAGAGAGGTGGCTTGTTAAGTACACCCTCCTACCCACTAAGATATCCCCCTTTCGTTTTCAGTTTTTGAGTAGCTATGTTCGGAGATACTTTTAGACCAAATGAATGCTGCGTTTACCTTAATATTAGGTGGAGTTGATAGAATGCAATGCCTACTCGAAAACTGTTTTCAAAAGGGGGAAATCATGGGTAGGAGGGAGTATTTTTCTACAGCTAATTATATACTACTCTCACTAATCAGTTATGGTAATTATCCCTGCTCATTCTCGTTTTTTTTTTTTTTTTTTTTTTTTTTGGAGTGACGGCGAGGGATCGGGATTATATGAGATGGAGTCCGCCATAACTAGAATAGTTTGAGAAAATCATCATTTATAAGCATGGTTTGTTTATTCAAATTGTCACAATTTCACACAAATTTCCCGCGAAATGAGAAACCTCGCGCTTCATTTAACATGAGAGATTAAAAAGCTGGTAAAAGCAACTAAAGCTTTTCTCCTTCACTGATTAATGCTTTTTCACACCAACCACTTTTTACTTTAATCTTACTTCTTCCCCTAATACATTCTGCTACGGAGTATTAATCTTTTGGAGTTTATTTAATCATTAAGGGAGTGATTGTTAGTTTGTTATTAGGGTAATTAAGTTTTTTTTTTTTTTATCTTCCTAACACCATAATTGTCAATCAAATTACGACCATGCCCCTACATTCCTAAATCAGACAAATTGGTAACTAAGACGCCCATTGGAGGACTTTTATGGTGGCAACGTTTTAAAATGTTAATTAAAAAATCTTTTTTTTCTTCCGCTAATTAAAAAGTTCTATAGTTTAAAAGTGGAGGAGTTCTAGGGTGCTCGACAAGTACCGCAAAGTACCGTAATAAATAATTTTAAATTATTATCTTAAATAGAAAATTAAATAGAAAAATAAATAAAAACTTTTCATATTTTCCATCAACAATTTTTTTCTTTTCTTATTTTCTCACCTCCTCCTGTTTTCCTCCTCTCACCGACACCAGACCACCGCCTCCTCCTCTCATGCCACCAATACCTCCGGCTACAAGAACGCCGGACCACCGCCGGCCACAACCCATCTAACGCCGGCCACAACCCATCTGACGCCGGTCATAACCGATGAGATAGAACATAATCATGTATGAACTGGAGTGTTGGTAGGCTAGACTACAAGACCTATGAGTACTTCTTGTAATGAACAATAAAATTCAATCAGAAATCAATAACAAGTTCTTTCTCATACTCTCCTCTCAACAAAACCAATCAAACATATTACTATATTGGCTTTGTCAAAGCCAATGTTAACCAAGACCTTTAACTAAAGTATCCATCATCCCAATAATCATAACAAGTCTCAAATAAATCTCACATGAAAAATGACAAATACAAAGCCACAAGACAGTTCGTCAAACCTCAAATATAATGTAACGACAAAAAAAGGAAACAAATGAATATTACTAAGAGATCCAAGTCCCCTTTGACCCTCTCAAAAGATCAACGCTCAAAAGAGACTCAAGCCCCCTTCGACCCTCTCGAATTCAAACGTTCAAGGAGAGATTCTAGTCCTCTTCGACCCTCTCAAGTACACGAGCAACGCAAGCGGATAACGCGCGCACCCTCTGCACTCTCTGCAAGAACACAAGCAACGCACGCGGTCAACGCGCGTACCCCTTGCATGGAGCATACATGGACACCAATGTAGTGTATCGTACGCACTCCCCCTACTACGTAGTAGAATCAGAAGTTAACATTAGAGATTGTACACGAAGTCACGAACTTTCTGAGTCTTGAGTAATTGATCTTTTGAGAGGGTCGCAGAGGACTTGTATCTCTCTTTATGCTTGATCTTTTCAGAGGGCCGCAAGGGACTTGTATCTCTCTTGCAGTGTTTGTTTGAACTCGCTTTCAATTTTGTTTGACAGGTGGCGCGAATGTGCTTGTTGAATGCTGGTAGGAGGGATTACCGTAAAGAATCTCTTGGAGATTTCTTCTCTCTGATTTTCAACCTCAAAATGAACGAGAGAGACTCTATCTCTATAGAGTGGAAACTCTAATTCCTATGCGACTTGGCCCAATTGTATCTTTTATCTGGATCGGAACCTGAATACCGATTTCGGAATCTAGATTGACCAATATTTCATTTATTAGGGCAAAATAATTAAACTAAGTTAAAATTTGATATTAACCCAAAATACTTTATTTATCTATTTCTTGGCACTGCCTACACATAATTGTAACAACTTGACTACCATACTTCGCAACACAATCCATATGAGCCCCTTAATCTCTTTTAAATCTCCTACTAAATCTGGGGTATTTCATTCACCCCCTCTTAGGAAAACAACGTCCTTGTTGCGCCTGGCAGCCAATCATAGTCCAAATCATGATCTTTTTCCCCGCTAGGCTGCTAACCAGGGCATTCCTGACCACAAGATCAACACGCGGTCGCAGGGTTAATTACTCTAATACCATTTGTAACACCCCGACTCATCACCTGAACCAAAAATAGTCACCTATGCCAGTTTGTCAGGCTGTGTATTGACCTCACTGTAAACACAAATTTGTGAATCTGCAAAAATGACAAATAGAAAAATAATGTGACATATGGTAATTTTATTGATTTTTGAGTTTGGGTTACAATCTCTAATTTGCTCCCTGATTCGATCTCCAAATTGACTTGAAATTGAAACTGACGACATTGATGAATTTGGTGTCGATCTTGTGAATGACGATCTTGAAAGAGGGTCGTTGTGACTTGATCTCCTTCTGTGTTCTCGGTGATAGACTCCACGATGATTTGTGTGCTCGACGTCTTGATCTTTCGAGAGATTTGATGAAGAATTTCTAGAGAGGAATTTGATTTAAGTCTTTTGAAGGTTTCTTTGGTTTTTGGAGTGGATTTTTGAGTGGAAAAATATGTAGAGGTTTTCTATGTATGTTTGGTGTTTTTCTCCCAAATGTGACTAACTTGAGAATTGGAGAGAAAAAATTATTAAAGTGGGCTAATATTAATATAACTTAACCCAATTTAATTGCCAAAATTTACCGAAATGTCTTTTTTTTTTTTTGTAAAAATGGTCGATTTTATTCATCTTTTCGGGAAAAAACAAAATCAGATTTTACAAAAAATTAGGTTTCCACTAATCAACTAGAACTAATTACCATTAAGACACTCTACTATTTCATTATGCATACAATTTTTCGTTAGAGCCAATAATCTAACACTAACTGTATCCTGAATTGTCTTCACTACTTGTTCCGCTGCAGTCTCCTTATCACCAAAGATTCTTGCTTTTCTTTCCCGCCAAATGCCATAGATGGTAGCAGTGATACTTAACTGTACCAGTCGAAGTGCCAATGCTTCTTTGTTTTCCTTCTAGCACACAATTTGAGCTCACTTTTCAAACTCCATACTCCTCTTTTCAAACCTATCCAATCCAATACTGCCTGCCAAACCTTCTTAGAGAAATCACAATCGAAGAATAGATGATCATGGCTCTCCAATTTGCTCTTACACAAGCAACATCTGTTAACTATGACTAATCCCCGTTTACAGAGGTTGTCAATAGTAGGCAGACATTTTTGCACAGCCAGACTAGCAGTGAACCTGTGCCTGGGCAGATTAGTGTTGTTCCATATCACCTTGCACCATTTCACCTTTCTCCTCTTCGCTCTGAAGCTTTTATATGCATACTTCACCTTGTATTTGCCATTTTTTGCTTAAGTTTTGATCAACAGCTCTGCCCTATCTTTACTTCCTTCTTTATGCAGTATCTCATCCCTGACTTTCAAAGCACCTTTCCAACTTTCTGAATCACCTTCTTTTGCTTTTACCTCCCAAATACTGCAGTTCTTGAGATAATAGGCTTGTATCCATTGCATCCAAAGTCAATCTTGCTGAGTAACAACATTCCATAACCATTTTGCCATTAAAGCTTTGTTCTAAGCCAGAATTTCCTTAATTCCTATTCCACCTTCCAGTTTTGGAGAGCACATTCCCTTCCAGCTTTTGAATGTCAGTTTTCTGCTTCCTTCCTCTATATTCTACAAATACCTTCTACTACTCCTATCAATCATGAGAATTATATGTTGTGGGAGTATAAAACCTGAACTCCAGAAGTTCTCAATGCCAAAAATCACTGAGTTGAGAAGCTCTACCTTGCCAGCATAAGACAGCAGGTTTGCTGACCAGTTGCTGATTTTACTCTTGATTTTGCTCACAAGAGGAGTATACATATCAGCCAAAAGTCTTCTTGGATTCAGAGGCAGACTAGATATCTAAAAGGGAAGCTTCCCTCTGAGAAACCTGTGGCTTTGAGTATCTGATCTTTAATTAAGCTTGAAACACCTCCAAAGTATATATCTGTTTTTGGTGGGTTAGCCTCCAAACCAGAAATTTTTGCAAATTTCTCAAGACAATTTGTTGCAGCCTGCACTGATGGCAAGTCTCCCCTGGTGAAGATCATGAGATCATCTGCAAAGACCATATGGGTCAACTGGACTCTAGCACACTTGGGGTGATAAGAAAACTGAGTTTCTTTTGGCATTTCTCTAAGACGCTTGGAAAGCATTTCCATACTCAAGACAAACAAATAAGGGTTAAAGGGTCTCCTTGCCTAACCCCACTCCTACCTTTAAATAACCCTTTTGCTGAGCCATTGATCTTCAAGCTAAACCAAGTTGAACTGATACATTCCATGATCCAGTTCACAAAATTCTCAGGGAATTTCAAAGCTGTTAGCATTGCCTTAATGAATTTCCAATTGAGAGAATCGAATGCCTTCTTAATATCAATCTTCATCAAACATCTAGGGGAGATATTTTTCCTCCTGTATCCTTCAATTAGACCCTGAGAGACCATTATATTCTCAAAAATACTCCTATTTTGCACAAAAGCTGACTGCTCCTTGCCTATCAACTCTGGCAAAACTCTCTTAAGCATGTTAGCCAAAATCTTACTAACAATCTTATAGAAAGTTGTACAGCAAGAAATTGGCCTATATTCTGCGACAGAAGTAGCATTTTCCTTCTTTGGGATAAGTGTTATAATGGTAGCATTGGCTTGTTTATTGAGCTTGCACTTTCTGAAAAATTTCCTCACTGCATTACACACATCATCACCAACAATGTCCCATGATTTTTGAAAAAAACCAGCTCAGAAACCATCATGGCCCGGGCTTTTATCAGGGTGGATATCAGCCAGGGCATTTTTGATTTCCTCTTCATTAACTTCTCTACTCAGAAAACCCTTCCAGTACTCAGATACTACCCTGCCTTCAGAAATGTAAGTACCATCAAAATCCTCTACATGCTTTTCCTCTCCCAACAAACTTTTATAGTAATCTGTAAAAGCTTTGCTGATACCCTCTTGATCAGTGAATTTAATCCCATCTTTGTCAATCACCTTCCCCACAATAATCTGATTCTTCCTAGTTGCAATTCTGGCATAGAAAAACTTAGAGCTGCAATCATTATGCTTGATATCATTGATTTTTGCTCTCTGCTGCAACATACTCATCTCAGCCCTCTTCAATTCACAGTATTCTATCTTTGTACTTTCCTCCTGCTCCAGTAACATATCATTCATAGGCCTGTCTTTTACTTTGTTCTGAATCTCCTCTAGTTTTTCCTTACAAGTCTTCACTCTATCAGGTAGATTAGAGTAGTATTTCTTGTTCAGAATCCCTAGAGCATGCTTAACTCTTTTCAGTTTGCTGAACAATCTATATATTTGTGTGCCTCCTCCATTCCAGTCCCAAGCTTTCTTCACTACTGAACTGTATTGAGGATGCTCAGTCCAGCAGTTGAGAAATTTGAAAGATTTTCCTATCACTACTACAAAATCCTCCATAGACGTCGGTCCATACACATCGGGTAAGTGAAAGTCTGATGTCTATTATGGAACCGGTGTCATTTCTGTAATTATGTGCAACTAATGCACATCGGTTTTTTTTACCCATGTTTAAATATAGACATGGGTTTTATTTAAAAAACCGACGGGTATGATATGCACTTATACATCAGAGTTTTAAGAAAACTGACGTCTATTAATCTCAACCAACGCTTTGGAACATATACTCCGTATAAACATCTTTCTCTCACCTTTTTCATGCCCAGTTTTCATTTGAGGTCTTCTTTTCCAAAAAACCCTTGTTTTCTCTCTCCACTCCCAATGTTTACAAACATTCAAACAACACATATTTACCAGCTTGGTCGCCGTGATGTTCGTGTGTGTTGTTGGGATCGAAGATTTCGATTTCGTAGATTGAAAACTCACCACAGATCTAATGTAATAGTAGCGGTGAGACTCTCAAAGATCCGACCCTCTCAAAGTTTTTCTTGTGGGTGTATTTTTTTTATTCGATTTATATGTTAATTAACCGAATTTTGAGGTGCATTTGTATAAGTTCAGGTTTAATTTGAATTATTTTGAACATAATTTGGTTAATGATTAATTACAGGGATGAGAAATCGTTTGCTCGGTTGTTGCTGGTTGAATTTGAAGTCGCTTTCAATCTTGTTGCGTGCCTGATTTTGTGTAAGTCAGGGTTCTTATTTCTGATTTTTGCACAAAATTTTTGTTGAGCTTGATCGGAGTGATACTAATTGTCTTCTTGGGCATACCAATTATGCTGTTCAGGGTGTTCTTCACAGATTGCCTGCCTTCTCACTCTTCCAGCTTCCTCTTCAAGATTCTTCACTAGGTCTCTCCTTTTTCCCTCATCAACCCCTTTGCGTTTTCTGGGTTCTTTCTTTAATTCTCTTTTTTGCTTAATTTGGTTTGCATGTCATCAACCCCATCGCACCATCGTGACTCCAGATCTGACCTTTCTGGGTTATGAGTCGTCTTAATTCTTTTTTATTCAGCTTGGATTTTCTAATTGTTAAATGTTCGAACAAATTTCGAAGTTTTTAGGCTTTGTGATCTGTTGGTTCTTTTAATTGTTGTTCATTTCATTTGGCGTTTTTTCGTATTGTAGATTGACATCAGATATAGAACCTAGAAATTTACTGTATGATTTTCTTCGATTTCCTTACTGTTGTTTTTTTTGTTATTGTTGTTGATGAACGAAAATGACAGTAAGATAGTGAGATTGGAATTGCACAAGTGTTGGCAGTAATGTCACATATTCAAAAGTCAGCATTGGGGGAAGCTTACAAGAAGACTCGTGCCATCTGTAAGCGACTACCAAGCACTAGGTGTGTCATCAGTCAATGCATGTTTTAGATAGCTGATTTTGCTATCATACCACTTTGTTTGATTTTGCTCTAATTGAGTATTTGTACGTTACAGGGTGTTAAAAATTTCATATTTGTGTATATGTTGTGTTCTTTTTCAATTACATTCCATAGTGTTAAAAATTTCATTTCATAATATACATTAGATTAATATTTTACTTGGAATTTATCTTCTGATTACAATTTTTGGGAGCTGTGATTCCTTGCTACATAGAAGTATAGAACAATCGAGGATGCCGCCAACTACTGTAGGAAATGTAATGTTTTGGAAGGACGTTGGCAGTATTATGATTGTAGTGTTATGCTATTCATGCTGCTGAAAAGTACCTTTTGTGTGTTTGGGGAAGTTCATGTGTACTTTTATTTTTCTGGGTGCTAATTAATACTCCTCATTCGTCAAAACTTGTAGTAGTTGAAGGTATAGCTATATATATAAGTAGCTGACTCTTTTATAGAGTTTTCATTATTGTTAATTTTATTGGACCAGGTTCTGTGATCTAAATCTTAAAAACTTTTTGATAGAGGAGATTATGTTATCCTCGTATATTTGTTTGTGTGCGTGTGTACTAGTAATCGTATGCTGATTCGGCCCTTAAAATATGAACCCCCTTCTGTTTTCTAGTCCTTATCAATATTTTCTTTTTCCTTTTGTTCACTGAAATCGACCTTGTCTCTTCAAATTGTTAGTAGCGTTTCTATCTGATTTGATTCATATAAAAATTAGCTTCAGTTTTTTAGCATCATTAGATTCCGATCCTAGGCATTTAGAGTTTTACAAGTGCCCGTTGTTAATGTAACTGAATCTTATATTCCTGTGGGGTGGTATGTTAAACTAGTACAAGACTTATTTACTGTCGTTTGCCTATCTTCCCAAGCGTCTTAGGTTCTATGGTAAAATTCTCTAGCTACGGGCTGTTTTTCTCGACTCTCGACCTTAATTCTTCTGCGAGTCCTTGGTTATTTCTAAGATTCGACATTCTCATTTTTGATACAAGTAATCTCATGTTCTTTGTGAATTTCCCTCACTAAGGTTGTGAGCCTCAAATGTTTTCTTGTCAGCATACTTCATTTCTCATTGATTACAAGTTAATTACATGTGTCTAACCATGTGGTCATTTCTACACTATGCAATTATGTTATCATTTGGTCTGAAACTGTGTGTTGGGAATTGATTTAGTGGCTAGAACATCAGGCTAGTCCCATTGGCAATAGTTTTGTATGACACTTACACTTTTCTACATGTTCTTTATGATCCCTTCCATGTGCTCTTTTTCATTTGATGATAAATGTAAGCTGATCAACAATTTTTCTCAAAATTTGCTTTGTTGTTGGGGTTAATGGCAGGTACGTCTTTGGAGTTCAAGAGTTGAAGTCCCTCGTCATGTCATCATACAAAAAAGCTCTTGAAATGAGCTATCATGCCTTAGGACTAGAAGCATATGTTCAATTCTTGCTTCTTATAAATCACATTTGTAAGCTTTGGTGAAATTTTTTGTTTCATTTGTTTCCCATGTGTAATGAGATACAACAGCTGTTGTACTTTGATACAGAAATTTAGTGAAATCAAAAGTCTTTCAAGGATTCGATCCTATTGGTTTACATCTTTTATTAGTCTACCAAAATGGCAGAGGAATATTCGTGGGTAAATTTTTTTTTTCGAATTGACAAAGAGAATAGACATCGGCCTTTTACAATATCTGATGTATAAAAGTTTCAATAGACATGGGTTTTCCTAGGAAATCTGATGTGTATTGTGTTAATAGACATCAGTTTTTTCAGGAAAACTCACATCTATTAGTATAATAGACATCATATTTTTGTAAAAAGCCGATGTCTATTAAATGAATAGACGACGGACTTAAAGTGACTGAAAACCGATGTCTATTCAACTGGAATAGACGTCACCCAACTTAACGTCTACTTGATATCCGACGTCTATGTCAATTAAAGTCCGAAGTCTATTATGAGTTTTGTAGTAGTGTATCTTCTCCATAACATTTATAGTGACTTTTACTACAGAATGATCTGAAATGTCAGGAGGAAGGTACTCAGCAAAAGAAGCTGCATGTTCTTGAAGCCACTTACCATTCACTAAAGCTCTGTCAAGCTTCTCCCACACTCTATCAGACCCATTCTGTTTATTAGTCCAAGTAAAGAAATGCCCTTGTCCCTTCAAATCCTCTAATCCACAGTTCACTAGGCAGTCATTGAAATCTGCCATATCTTGAATATTTGGTGGAGCTTTCCCCAATCTTTCACTATTTTCCTTCACAATATTGAAATCACCCATCACCACCCATGGAATATAAGGCATATTAGTTTCCAAGCTTCTCCATAACTCTCTCTTTCCCATACTATCATTTTTTGCATAGACAATAGTAAGGCAGAAAGAGTAGTGAGCAAGTAGATTTGTTACAATCCCCTGAATCATTTGGTCACTTGCATACTTCACATCAAAGTTTATCATCCTAGTATTCCATAAAACCCATATTCGTCCATTATTATGATAAGTATAGTTATTAGCATGAGAGTAGATGGCAAATCTACTCTTAAGAACTTTACTAGCATTGCTCTCCTTTATTTTAGTCTCAATGACACTAGCAATATCTACTTTATTTCTCCACAAGAGCTCCTTAAGCTCCTGCTGTTTTAGGGGTTGATTTAACCCCCTTACATTCCATGAGAGAATAATCATAGAGATAAGGGAGAATCAGGTGGTTCCCCTTCCTCTATTGCAACAGTCTCATCTTTATTCTGCTCTTCATCCATTATTGCTGCATAAGTTCCTCCTGAAAACAGATTTGTAAATCTGTTGCTTATAATCCCTGCTGCATTTTTGCTCATTTGCTTTTTGCTTTTCCTTACCACTGTTTTGAATCCCAAATCATCCACTTCTTCATTGGGTGGTGGAGGAGATTCAGTCTCTTTTCTGAAACTCTGCCTCAGTAATATGCTGCTCCTGAAGTGCATCAGAATGTACCTCATTTACTACTTCATGCTCCCTTGTTTCTTCTATTGGTTTCTCCTAAACAGGTTCTGCTGCACATGCCTGTAAACTTTCGTTTCCACAGGTTTCTTATTATGCTTACAAGTTGAGATTGTATGCCCCATTTTCTTACAGCCCCTGCAGAAATATGGAACCCACTCATGCTCCACTCTCTGCTCAATTTTCTCCTCATATGGTGTGTTTATTATCACTGCAGTTGGCAGGTCCTTAGAAATGTCTACCTCTATCATAACTCTGGCAAAAGACAGCCTCCTCTTCATTGTGGTTATTTGATCAGCAAAAAGTGGTTTTCCAACCTTACTTGCAATTTTGCTTAATGCTGCAACTGACCACAAATATGGATCCAAATCAGGGAAAAGTACCCAGACAGGAATGATAGTCATTCTATCTAATTCTTGTGCCACTGTTGGTGACCATTGTTTGAGAATCAATGTTTTCCCTGAGATTAGCCATGGCCCTCCTCTCAAAACAAACCTCCATATCCTCCTGCGAGGTGAATCGAAAAGCAAACCAACCTTTCCTGTAATACTGCACAACACACTTTCCTGCCCAGTTTTTCTCAGCCACATGCTGCATTTGCTTCAGATCACTCTTAGCTCCAATAACATGTCCGACCAAAGTATGCTTCCACAATTCCAATTCCTCCTAAACATCCTCTGCTTCAATGGTTATATCCTCTTCCTTCAAACTTTCTTCACAAAAATACAGACTCAAACCTGCCTGTGGTTTTCCAACAACCTTAGTCCATGATTTTTTCACCTTATCATTACCAATTTTTGGCCCAATTACTTCTGTCTCTGCACTTGTTTTCACACCATCATCCATATTCTTTCCTACACCATTATCAGTCCCAATTTTTGGGGAATTGTCCTCCAAATTCAATTGTGAGACTTCTAAATTCCTATTCTGTCTTAACCCAGCTGAATTCATAGCAGATTGAATAATATCAGAAAAACTCACCTGTGTTCGTATCTAAGTTTGTGTTTTCTCCCCCATTTCGTCACCATCTTGCTCAATAATCCTACCATTTTCTTCGTCTGAGTGTGCTGATTCTTGTTGTGCCTTCTGTTTTCTTGGGCGCCCTGGTTTACCTCTTCCAGCCGTGATACAAGCTTTTCGTACAGACAAAACTTGGGGAGAAAGCTTCTCCTCAGGTCATGACTTTTATTTGTTGTATTTACCGAAATGTCGTTTAGTCAATATTTTGACTTTTTGACAGATGACAATCCGTCATGGCACGTTTGTCAAAATTTACGTGCCTACACTCACATATTAACACGACTCCTTTGATTTTTCCAGGGTGCGCATGAATGAGGTCAAACTGCCATAGGTGACCGATACGAAGATTGTCGTTAAATCCTATCAAATTACCACAAAATACTAACTAAGAAGTTAGGGTAAGTCGGTATCGTATCCACGAATAAGAGGGGAAGTCTAAAATGCGATTCTAGTGTGGAAAAACTAAAACGAAATAAACAAAGCAATTAAAAAGGGGGTTTTTGGTTTGAAAGTTGAATAAAAATGAAATAAACGATATACCAAATTAAAAAAGGCGACCCTAGGTGATAATCTATTCTAACACCCTAATATAGCAAGTTTTACCTCTCTCTAATTATATCAATTCATAGATAATCACGGTTTTAACCAATTAATCCACTTTTATGGGCGAAATTGAGCAACCGCTACCAAAGTCCCCTCCTTTAATCCTAATTTGTCTAGTGACCACTCAAACAAATCACAATAAAAGGTATGAAGAGCAAGGATTAATAAAGGATTATGAATAACCCAAATCTATCTATACTACTACTTTAATAGACTAACTTCAACGCCTACGTGACACTTCATGAAGGTGTTCTCAGGAAAAAAAAAAAGCCACGTCATACTTGAGTTGTCGGCCTAGCGTGAGTTTGCACTCTCTCTCTTCCATGTCACTTAGTAATTTAATGAAAAGATTAATTGATTGTATTAAAGTCTGGGCAATTGGAAGACTTTTTATTAAATAATGATATTAAACATTGTGTCACTTGGCTCTTGGTTTGCCAATTGCATCGGTAACGTCTTAATTTTAAGTAGTATATATAGTGAAGAAACTTGGGTAAGGGAAATAATATATACTCCCTCCACTTTATTTGGGTCTTTACGTTGTATTCAAACACAATAGTCTACATATGTCTTAATACCTATATTGGTTGTATGTATCTATCGTAGTGTTACTTTTTAAAGTATATAAGTATGTTTTACTATCAAATTATGATAGATGGCAATTTGTTATTGTAATTTTAAATAGTATTGTACTTAAACTGCTATAATGAAATACAATAGTCTTGGTAATGTATATTTTCGATTTTGTGATTCACAAGTTCATTTTGATGTTTATCTTTGGTTTTCAATTTTCAACATTGGAAAACTTCAACATAGCAAGTACATACAATATAAAATCCGCTCAAGACATTCTTTAAAACATATAGATCACAATATTTGGTTTGTGATTTATAATACTATGCGAACAAAAAAAATATATTTTAAGTTTTATATACTCAACTTAATTCTCCAAATAAATTAAAATTTGTCCCGTGATTTCAATAAAATTTTCAATAGGTCTTTAATCTTCTTTCTAATATAAGTTATTAGCATTAAAATATGTGGCTACATGGAAAGCATTTTATTAAATAATGATATTAACTATTAAGATAAAGTATTTTGGCTATTGATTTATAACTATATTGTATTTTAAATAGTATCATGGAATATGATCGTCGTGGTTATGAGCGAATTATACAATTGTTGGTTAATTATGTACATTTTGGATTTTGAATTTAATGAGTAGATTGTACTTTTTAATTTTTTGGTATTATGTTTTCAATATCGTAAGAACCTCTAAACGTTTCACTTTTTACAAATTCATCCAACAAAAATCTTAATCATTAAGTTTAAAATGATTTAAACTCCGAATTTTCTAAATTTTTATCAAGGAAATAATTGTTTCAGTTTTACATAGGTTATTCGTTTAAAATAATGAAGCAAAATTAGGACCCGTGATTTCACGGGAACAAAAGTATTCTAATTAGCCGCAACCGCGACACTAATCAAATCTAATCTATTAGTTGTCTAATTAATTCCCCAATCAGAAATAAGTCATAACCATACACTAAACATGTAAAAGTTGCTTCCTTTAGGGTTAATAATCAATGACCGTCAACAATTAACCAAGCATAAGAAATACCCAATTAAATCCAATCAACCAATTAGAGAAAATAAGGATAAATCATGCAATTGAAAAACAAGGAATTAATTTCAATGTAATTAAAGGCAAATTAGAGAGAAGAAAATCTTTCTAATACATAGGATGAAAGATTTTGATTACACCAAGAATGTAGAAGGTGATTAGCCTTCCATACTAATTATTACAATAAATTTAGGGATGAAATTCATAATAAAAATACTAATTTTCACTAATTTCTCCTTGAGTTTCTCTATCTAGAATGATAATTCTCCAAAAATAATATTATGAAAAGTGATAATAACTAGGGAGGAGTTCATGCCCCTTTATTCAAGATAAGTACAAAAACACTAAGATAAAATAGATATTTAAGCAAAAGAAACCGTCATTAGCTCCTCGGAAACTTCCCGGAAGCTAGCTTTCTCGACTCGAGGAAGCAAATCGTCGAGTCGAGCGTGGCAATCCTCGACTCGAGGATAGCACCTCTCGAGTCGAGGAAGTTGAATTTCTCCTCTTCTCTTCGCTCCTAGTCTTTAGCTATTATTTGAATCCCGACGCGCAACCGAGCTAATTGCTCCTCGAATATCGATCCGACTCCGAGCTCGATCCTCCCTTCCTGACCAAGGCTCATCAAGGGGTCTTAAGCAACCGAAACCTCGTAAAATCAACGAATAATCTCCAAAACAACTCCGAGTGGTGTGGTGTACGAATCACGATAAAACCATGCCCAAATAGACTCCAAGGCGCCTAAATTACGCGGATTAACACACTACAATTACGCCACATCAGTGACTACTTCTGATTCTGGTGATGAGTACCGGTGTTACATTATATGATACCAAATATAAGATGACAGATGATATAATATAAGCACCAAGAAAGAAAATTGATAGTAATAAAAAAAATGAGAGTCATACGTGATATTATGCATTTATTATAAGTCAAATCACAACTCAAAACCTAATTAGAACTAAACGAAGCTTGTATTTCTTTCCCCCCAAATCTCGTAATTTGATGCATTAAAGCTACAAACAACCCATTTTTATTTCTTGTGTCTGCCATTTCCATGCCAGCTGATGATTCTTCGAACATCTCTGTGTTGCATATTCATTCCCTCCCATCTTTTTATTACTTCCCACACTTCACTTGAGAAAGCACATTCAAAGTAAATGTGATTGTATCTCTTGATGTCATACTTTAGTGGAGATGGAGCTCATTGTTCCGAACATAGAAATATTTATACACTATGAGCAACAAATCTTTACATACAATATCACCAACATATTATATTATCGATTTAAAATAGTAGATAAACAATAATAAAATGATAGAGGATATAATAGAAATATTGTATTAGGAAGATAACAGGAAAGGGTAATTCTAGTATCCTCCAAGATATGTGTACTATAAATATACGGTTAGATTCAGGTAGCAACCTTATATATAAGAACTCTAAGAACCATATTATTTAATATTAAATACTAATATCCAGTAATTAAATTAAAAAAACAATAAATTATCCAAAATAAGTTATTTTCTCTCTCCTCCCTCTTACCCTCCCCCACCAACCGGACCAACACCCTTGCCACCCACCTACCGCGACCCACCACCGCCCACCACCTGACCACCTCTCGACACCACCACCAGAACCACCACCAGCCGACCATCCCTACCCCACCGTCCGCGACACCATTCGTCCCTCCACCTTCATTTTCTCCTTTTTCCTCCACTTTCTCTCTCCTCAAGTTTCTCTCTCCGCCGCGGCTCCACCACAGAAAGCTACCATTTTCGTCTCCGGCATCACTTACAGCAACCCTCAGTCTCCGGCGAGCATTTTCCCTGCCACCACGACCACCCACCACCTCTCTCAAAATACAAATTTTAGATCTAGGTTTTGATTAACACATGTTACATCAAGTTATTACTCTATGTTCATCAAACTATTACTATATGTTTATCAAAATATAGTCTATGTTCACCAAATCATTCCAATAATCTGGGTTCATTAAAATTAATTTGAAATGTTGGTGGGATATAAACATAAAAAAAAATAAAAAAATGAGGGAAAAGAGAATTTGAAGAAGGAAATTGGGAGATGAGAAAATGAAACAAACGACAATGAAGGAATTAGCGTGTTCATCGGCTTACTCCAAATGTTCATCGGATTAGATGAACATAGAGTTGCAATTAGATGAACATAGAAACTGGCTTAGATGAACGTACACACTAATTTGATGAACATTGAGATGAAGTTAGATGAACACACATTTGATGAATCATGAACATAAGACTTGAAAAATGAATGATATTCAACTTCCAGTAAACATACATTTTTATGATTTTATCCAATAAACTTACAACTTTGACTTAATGAATGCTCATGACCATGGAGTTTATCAATTTACAGTGGTGTTCGTTCAATGGATTTTGGGGAATGTTGAAATGAATATGAGGAGAGAGAAAAAATAAGAAAGAGGGTACTGGAAAATGGGAATGTCTTCCTGGTGGAATATTGGACCGGCTTGGACTTTGCTTTTAAATCTAAACCGGCTTAGCCACTTTTTGACAAAATTACGCCAATTGCCATTAATGAGGCGCGTGGTATGTAAGCTGTCCGATCTTAGCGATTGAGCGGTTCAGATGGGTTTCAAAAGTTCTTATATACATAAAGTTTCTACCTGAACCTAAATCTAAATATACATATGATTATATCAATAATAATATACACGAATTATTCCGCTAATACTCATAATTTTGTGTGGTATCAGACGTCTAGGTTTTCTGGAAAAAAAAAAAAAAAGCCCTAAACACAAGTTATTTGTGTTGAGCTTCCGCGCTCGCGGCTGGAGATGACGTTTCACTACTAAACATCTCCGGCCAGGTATGTCTTTTTCCTATACGTTCTTGTATTAGTTAAAACATATGAAAAATAATAAAGTTGTCCCACGTGGGTCTCATCTTCCCAAATCCCTTATTTATTTTCCATACAAAGTTCCAACTTCCTCCAACCTCTATGGTGCCAGATCTGTCATTGACAATCTGTCCGGTCTCAACGTTACCGTCGCGGAAGGCCAATTGTCATACCGGCAACCACCACAACTCTAGCTTTGTCAACCCACTTCGAGTCTTGCACCCACTGATTACCACCGACCGCCTTGCACAGCACACGGCATGCCAACTTGCGAGTTTCGCCGCTCAAGTCACATATCGAGTAGTCCACGATGACACTCACGCCTCTCAGACGCCACTGGTGCTGCTGCCCTTATCGCTGCTGCGCGTGTCGCTGATATGGGGGTAGTCTATTGCCTCGCACAAGGGTCTGTCAACAGTGGTCCATGTTGTTTCTTTGTGGTTGTCCTTATTTATAGTCAAGTCGTGCCCTTTGTTTCTGGATCCAGCCGAAGCGTCCGTTCCCGTACTGTTTCGACTACAGGGGGAGTAATTGAGGATATAATAAGAAAACTGTATTAGGAAGATAATAGGAATATTTTAGGTATTGAATATTCCGGATCTAGGGTTTAGAGTAATTGGAGTATTCTCCAAGACATGACTACTATAAATACATATGATTATATCAATAATAATAGACACGAATTATTCCGCCAATACTCATCATTCTATATAGAAAATATGAACATAGCCATAAGGTTAAGTCACTACGCCAAAAAACACATTAGATACCGGGTAATATAACATCGGAAAACCCAAAACCGGTGTCGTAAATTAATTAGACACTGGTTGTCCAACACCCGGTGTGATAAGCAATTAAAAAAAAAAAACAATTCCGTAAACTCTTAAAAAAGAAAAGTTAAGAACAAATAAAAATTCGGGAAGCACATTTAACACCGGTTGGCTTAAAAACCGGTGTCTTATCTTTTATATATTATAAAAGTCGAGTACATCCCTTCATTGATGGACACTTGGCACAATCCTATTCGATGAGAATAAATAAATATTATTGGTAAGTAGTATATGGAAAATATTATATAAAATATTAAAATATTGATAAGGAAAATAAGAAATAATATAAATATTCGACTAGATTAAGCAATGTGTTTAGAATATACTCAATAGTGAAAAAACTAAGAGTAGTTAGTAATTGGTTCAGGGATAAAGTTGTACATTATCGTGTTATGTAGCGTTGGTTCATGAATTATTGTGAAACGTGTATGATTGATAAAAGTAGGTAGTGACCCGCAACACAAGGCAGCTTATTTGAAACAAAGTATTTACATTCACTGTTGTTCTCTTTATTTTACCGGTAATGAACAAAGGAGAGAAGAAACTCAAAATACCTTTAATTACTTTTTTCCTTAAAAAAAAAAAAAGAAACTTTAGTTACCTTTTTTCAAACCAATGGTTTAAACATGTGTAGTTGTATCAATGTCAAAAATAAATATATGAAAAGCGAGCCCGGGCGCGGCACGGGCACGCAAACTAGTGTCACACAAGAAAAATTCGGGATGCATATTTAACACCGGTTGTCTTAACAACCGGTGTCTTATGTCACATATGGAAAACAAAAAGCCAAAACACATAACCCATTCCTTTAGGCTGTCCTCATTCCAAGTCTCAAGCTTCAAGTCTTAAGTTGAGACTTTGGTAATTTTAGATAAGACTTGCATTGAGGTGGGGGGAAGTTTTAACAAGTTTGGAGTGAGTCTTGAGATTCCAAGACTTGCTTGAGACTCCACTTAACAAAATAAGTGGGTCCATTCTTGTTATTTTGTTTGCTAATTTTTACCAATTTGATACAACGTTGTTGTTTTGTTTGCTAATTATGTTTTTTAGTAAAATGTTTACTTTATTATATTTGCCATGGATAATAAAAAAAAAAGAAGTAAAAATCTAACTTTATCCAATAAAATTCTACCCTAGCCAATACAAATTTAATGTAGATGATATTTTATCCAAAAAAAAAAAAAAAAAGTTGTCAGACAAACATGATAGAAGAAAAAAAAATCTAAATCTTTGTAAAATGCTTAATTAACATAATAATTATTATGACCAATGATACAAAAAAATAGAATTAAGAAAAGTTATATATGTTTATGCAAGTCTCAAATGAGTCTTGGAATAAGGTCGGTGATTTAAGTGATTCTGAAACTGTTTAAAATCTGAGTCTGAAATATAAAAGTAAGTGGAAAGCTGATGTGGCAAAGTCTGAAATCTGATATGAGTCTGAGGGATGAGGATAGCCTTAGGCTCTCCGTCAGTTTACCTTCTCATTTACTATCTCCTCTCAATCCCTTATACTTCCATTATTCATTCTCTTCCATCTATCTCCTCCAAATAAAAATCTCAGATCTATCACTCACTCATTTTCAATCTTCACCGGTTCAGTCGATTTTTGTCTAAACTCTCTCCTCAATTATTTTTTGTTTGTTTCAATTGTTCTTCATTTTCATACGGTTTTCCCCCTGTCTCCTCAGTGGTTCTTCATTTTCTTGTGTTTTTTCCTTTCTAAAATCTAGATCAACTAGAACACTAGGTAGTGCTTGTTCTTGAATTTTGGTGACGAGATTATGCCATTATAAGCTGATAACGACATCAAAATTCAAGATTTGGCCCTAATAACGAAGATTCTTGGAGCACAACCTTTGTAAGTTTTGATTTGGTGACGAGATTATGCGTTAGTTTGATTTTTTTTTGTTTCTTATGTTTTGCTTGAGTATATTCTAGATCTAGTTTATACATTGAATTTTTGATGTACTTTAGTTGCAACTTTGGATCAACTCGATCTTTTCATGGTAAGATTCTAGATCTAATTCTTATGCTCGTTTTTTTCTTTTCCATACCATGTGTATAATATCCCATGTAGATTAGATCTTCTGGTTTTATGGATGTTGTGGGTATTTGTTTTGATATTCTTTTTTAATTTCACTTATACAATATGTTGGGTGTTCATAACAATATTCAATTTCTCTATCCTTGAATTTGTAAGAGGATTTATTTGCTAAGTTCTTGTGGAACTTTGGTAGTTTGCAGAATTGTAGATTTTATAAACTTAACATTTTTGTGCTGGATGATTGTTCAACACTCGGAGAAGAGACGAGTGGTGTTCTATACGGTGGTGGTGGTAGGTGAGGGGAAAGAACAAGGATCTGCTAAAAATTAAATTTAAAAAAAAAAATAATAGTAACATAAGACACGGGGTGTTGGTAAAACCGGTGTCTTATGTGTACCTGGTAAGTGTTCCCATGTGGACTTAAGACACCGGTTTCTAAGACCAACCGGTGTCTTATGTATTATGTTTGACACCGGGTATTTCCTTAGCTACCGGTGTCTTATGCTAAGAAACCGGCAGTCCAGACACCGGGTTTAACCGGTATCTATTGAATTTTATACCCGGTGTCAAATGTGATTTCTGCCGTAGTGAGTAAACTAGCCGTTTACAAGATGCTACAAGCATATAACCTAGTAGAATGCGTCTTCAATAGTGTATTCATCATTATGCAAATAGAAGAAAATTTCATAGATTAGACTTTTGCATAACAAAAGCAAGCGACATCATTTTTTAATAAAACATTAGATGATCCCTACAAATTTGTTCATGGTCCTAGCAAAGGAAAAACCATCAAAGACATAAAAGTATCAAAATATAAAAGGGCCTGTTTGATATCGTTTTTGTTTTCATTTTTCTATTTTTTTTTTAAAACCAAAGTCCTGTTTTTGAAAACCAGAAAGAGTGGTTTTCAGTTTTCAATTGTCAGTTTTCATTTTCTATATGACTATTATTGAACCAAACAATTTGAAGTTAGTTTTGTAACTTATTTAACTAAATTTCTTACGCAAAAAAACCAAAAACTGAAAATGGCAGTGATACCGAACGGGCCCTAAGTAATCTAACAAATTTTTAAAATTTGGTCAAATCTTATTATATTGACTATCGTGTATGTAACATTTTGTACTAGTGTACAATTTTATATAAAATGTAAACTTACGTAACACGGTGTGTATCCAGCATGATGCACATGATGATATAGGCCCCGTACTATAATATTAGATGTGATTTTCTTTAATCTAATCATATGAGCCATTATTATTTCATATAATCTAATCTAATCCAATTTGAACTGATATGATTTAATTGAAAAATTAGATGATTTAGATTAGTTAATGCCAATAATTAGAGTAGATTCGTTTAATGTTATGAAATCTGATACGCTTTTATTTGATTTCGTTTATTCCATCTAATTTAATCTAATATGTGAATTTGTGTAATTTGGTATGAACTAAAAGTCACCTTTTTGTAAGTTGAATCATGTCCAACATACACTCTTCCACCTGGATAATGTATTGGATTGATGTGAAATCAGAAAATGAGGATGAAAAACTACAATAATTGCATATAAAAGTCCATATATGAGACAAGTGTGTACATATATATACTTGGTAAGTACAAGAATTTTTTCACTGACCAATTTCAATGCACTATTTTGAAATGATAGTGACTTAAGTTAATATTTATGCCAACTTAATCCTAGTATATATGGTAAATATCTGAATTTCCTAAATAATTGATTCATTAAAATAATATACCATACAATCACAAAAGCTCTTTATTTGTTGCCTAATATATCATTCATGTTTGTATAAGATATTGATTTGAGGATTGAGGTGAATCAAAGAGATTTCATTGCATCATTGAAATTACTTAGGTCTAGTTAGCTACTATATAAGAAGGTTTTCCACAAGAACTTTTGTGGCAACACTACAATTCTTATGTGTAGTATATTTCGTCATTGTAATTTTCAACAAATGGCATCAAGTAACTTCGCTTGTGTCTGCAAAGTTATTCTTATGCTTTTTATGTTCGTTTTCACCGTATTAATTAATGGTAAGATTTATTAATTCTTGTGTTTATTTTCCTTGTTATTGTTGTATGGAGTATTATTTGATCGGTAATAAACTTTATTCTTGCATTTAGAGACAACACTAGCATTGTACCTAAGTTGTTTTAGTTAATTCCAAAAAAAAAAAAAAAAAAATTGGTCTACGACTTAAGATGAAGGGATCTCCAATAAAAGTCGAGTTCAAAGCTGACCTCCATAGTTTTATATTTGCTACTAAACCTTATCAAAGATCCAAAAAATATAAAATAATAATCATGATATTAATAAGGTCACGAAAGAGAATAATCGTTAAAATAGTTTTTTTTTATTTTATTGAAATTATCAATTAAATAGTTTTGCTTCCTTTCATTTATGTTTTTCTCTACCTTAACAACTTATAATATGTAAAGGGCGGTGTGTCATGTATCTCCGTAAAATCATTACACATAACTCTCCACCAACGAAACATCGGCGATATAGAGGGTAAGTATGACTTAACGTCGTAGCTAAGTCATATCTTAATGATCTTTATATTGACAAAAAAAAAAATATTTTTATTCAATTACTTAGTACGAGTACGTGAGTTTAATCGTGTCGAGACTCTACGTCTACCGCACCTTTCCAATTAGTATGATTTTTCGTGCTTCGGGCCAAGATCTCATGGATTTGATTTTGCGCTCCTTTTCTAAATTTTGACAAAATAAATTATTGGTGGTAACTTATAAATAAGTTTTCATTCCTTGGTCTTCCGATATAGGACTTACATACTTTTGCACCATAATTTACAAAAATGTTATGTGTCTTTATTTTTTTTTTTGGTTATTTTTACTTTTTTACTCTATGTTTAATTGCATTGGTAACTATAATTTTGTGTATCCTCTGCTTTAGTAAATGCAAGAAACACTTTTTTAGCAAACTGCATCTACTTTGTTGGCACATGTGAGAATGCTGGGGATCCAAGTTGTCCGGACCGTTGTGAGGCCAAAGGATATAATAAGGGTGGCAAATGCGTTTACCCTGGAGCTGGCCCTTCTAATTTATGTTGTTGTAACTAATAGATAATCTCAAAGATTATTTAGTTATCTCTTCATATAATAAGTATATGAAATCTATGATAACTGCTGATTTACATGGATAATATGTGTATCAATAAGGGGAAATATGGCCTATCAAAACACTAAAAAACTTATAACAGTTGCGATTTTGAGTGCCGTGATAGTGGAGGTGAACACAAAGCTTTTAATCAATTCACCAAATAGCTAAATCGGCCAAAATTTCAATCAAATTCTTAAATATAAAGAACAATAAGCATTACCTCTAGGTTAAGTGTGGAGTAGTGATCCTGGAGGAGAGCTAGTGGGCAAGAGAGGATATTTTAGGCAATAAGGGGAGTTGTCGCTATAGAGCTGTGAGTGTGATATCCTGAAAATTCGGTATATTTTTATAATAATATTTTTGTATTATTTGCTAATTTATTCGAGCGAAAAATGAATTAGTTGTTATTTCGTAAGTCGTTTTCGAAAATAGGTTCGAGAATGGGTTGGATATACGGATTTATTATTTGGGTTTGCATTTTCTAACTGGGTCATCCTAGCTACAACAATCATACATAATTCCAATATCATTTTGGCCCAAAACAACCAATACCCAACCCAAAATAAAAGACGCTCAGAAAATTGGAAAGGTAAAGGGAAAAAAAACATCACTCTTTCTTTTTCCTCCCCGACAAACACACCCCCCTTCCCCCTACAAAACAAAACACTCTGTTCTCCCCTGCCTTCTACACGAATCAGCACGCCGCCTCTACCCCTCGACGCTCACGCACGCCGCCATTGCTACTGCCGCCAAGTTGCCGCCATCATCACCACCACCTCGTCCTTTCTCTCCTTATCTTGTTTGGTAACCTTCCAATTCGGCTTTTTGCTTCCCCTGTTTTCGTGCTCTCTAGAGAACGAATTTTGAAGCTTGTTTTCTTATTTTAATTTGTGTTTAATTGATGTAAAAAAAATTTATAATTAGTGAGTAATCAATTTCGGTTAGTTGTATGCACAAAAAATTAGTTTTGATGGTTGTTTTGAGTTGATTTTCACTAATTACGAATTTGGGATTAATTAGCTTATAATTATTCGAATTGGTTCAATTAATTTTGAAACTTATGATTTTGGTATGCTTTTAATCTGTGAGTTAGGTTTCTTGAATTATTAAATTAGGTTTCTAATCATGATCTCACTATTATTTTGAATGGTAAATATTATAAAGGGCCATAACGCATTCATAACTCATACATAACTCATATTTATTTCCAATTCTGATGTTTTTTTTTTTTTTTTTGCAAGAAATTGGTGATTTTATTCATCCATATGAGGGAATAAAACAAATCTTACAAAAAATACCCACTAAGAATAAGACTCATTTAGTAAGGCTATCTGTTACATCTTGATTTATCTCCTTACCTATCCAAGCATACAATCTAGTGCATACTACAAATTGGATTTGATTCACAATCCAATCCAAGTTGTGCTCATTGTCACTGAAAATCCTTGAGTTTCTCTCCATCCAAACCTGATAAACGGTTGCATTTAGACATGCTTTTGCCCAACCTGTTTTCCAATGTTTCTTCCTAGATCTTTTGCTGAGCCAAGTGAGCTCCCTTCTTAAGTCCCAGTTCCTCCTTCCAATCCTCTAGCCAATTAAATAGTCTATGCCAAATCTCCCTTGATAATTCACACTTGAAGAACAAATAATCATGACTCTCTTTCCTTCTTTTTACAGAGAATGCACCTGTTCACTATTGGTATGCCTCTCCTCTTCATATTATCCACTATTGCTAGACTGTTTTGAGCAGCCAGAGTAACAATGGAGCTATGTTTTGGCATTACCATGATGTCCCGTACATTTTGTGCCAGGTTACCTTCTCAAATTTTCTTCTGAAGTTCTCATAAGCCATGGATGTCTGGAACTTGCCATTTTTGCTCCATGTTTTGATCATAGCTTTTGCATCAGCTCTGCACCCTGTCATTCTAATTAAATCATCCCTGACATGCATAATGCCCTTCCAGCTTTCAGTGTTCATGGATTTAGCTTCAACTTCCCATAAATCATTCCCTTTCAGCACATATGCCTTTATCCATCTGCACCACATCCCATCTTGATTATCCTCTAATTTCCACAGCCATTTTGCTAATAGGATTTTATTCCAGGCTAGAACTTCCTTGACATTAATCGCTTCTTCTTCCCTAGGAGAGCATAAGCTTTCCCACCTTTTATAAACCATCTCTCTTTTCCCCTTAGCAATCCCCCATAGGAAGTCTTTGCAGATTTTATGAATTTTCTTCATAATTCCTCTAGGAATAGTGAAGAGCAATAATTCCCGAAACAATGTTAGAGAGAGAAGTAGCTAGAGAGAGAGTGCTTCTTCTTCACGCAATATAGTACGGATAGTGTACGGACTGATCTTCTTCTCCCAGCTATGGCGAGGAAGAAAAGATCGGAGGGTAGTCAGTCTAAATCTAAAAAGAACAACAATAAAAATAAAAACAACAATTACAATATTGGATCAAAAAATCAGGAAGATGATGATTTGCAGGTAGGAAATGGAAGGAAGGGTCCTCAATCAGCAGATGCGCAGAAATCGAGGGCCATGAATGGAATCATTCCGATTCCCCCGCTCAATTTGACAGATGACGATGATGATTATGGTGAGGATGAGGAGGAATGAGATGAATTTCAGGAAGAGAGTGAGATTTTGAATGTGCAGTTGCCAATTGATAAGGAGATAAACCCAGAAAAAGGATGGACAGAGGTTAGACGTGGGAAGAAATCAGGAGAAAACAGAAAAGTCAGCTCTAATTCAAAGAAGGAGATGCAGATGAAGCCCACAATCAAGCTCACTTCAGACGATATTGATGAAGGTAAGAAATTATGGTCTTCCACTATAATTTGCTATGTTTTGGGTGCAAATCCCCCCCTGGAATTATGGATGGTTTTTTGTGGAGAATTTGGGGAAAAAAAGGACTTGATAAAGTGTCAATGTTACCACATAATGTGTTTGCTGCAAGATTTAAATCAATTGAGGAAAGGGATGCTATTTGGAATACTGGATACCAATTGTTTGACAGTAAACCATTGATTATGAAAGCATGGACACCAGACATGTCACTGGGAAAGGAGTTTGTTAAAACTGTGCCGATTTGGATTAGGATATTGGATTTGTGTATGAAATTCTGGGGTGAAAACTGCATAAAGAAAATTGCATCATTGGTTGGCAAGCCAATCAGATGTGATGAAGCGACTGCAAGTAAGAGTAGGTTGGGATTTGCAAGAGTTATGTTTGAGGTAGAAATAGCACAAGTGTTCCCAGAAAAAGTTTGTGTGGAGGAGGATGATGGGGTAACACATGAACTAGAAATAGAATATGAGTGGAAGCCTGTCCAATGTAAGAAATGTAAAGGATTAGGACATGGTGAACAGGAGTGTAGGAGGAAGAAGAAAACTCAGCAGGTGAAGAAAATATGGGTACCAAAAAAAGTGCAGCAGAATGTCAGAATGGAGCCAGTGAATAGGGAGATACCAACAGAAAAGCAGCATGTAACCGCTAATGCTACACCCCCAAATCAAACCCAACCTGTTTTTATTACCCCACCAAATGTTGGACGTGGGAATAGTAGCCAGAGACCTATGCACAGACAATTGATATTCACCAAAAGCATGGCACAAAGACAATTTGGACTGCCATGATTCAGTTCTATATCTTTTGCACAGATAGTTCAGCAGGGCTCTGAAGCTTCAACGAGCAAAGGAATCAGTGAGAAATTGGATATTAGTCATGATCATCCTGATCATGGCTAGTGTCGGGTTTTGGAATGTGAGAGGGCTGAACAAGTACACCAAACAATTAGATGTTAAGCAATTTATGGAAAAATATAAGGTGGGCTTGTTCAGCCTGATAGAAACTAAGGTGAAACCAAATCAATCTGATGTTGTTCACCTTAGTTTGAATGCTGGATGGTCTTTATGTACGAATTCCTCCCTTGTACCAGGAGGAAGAATTTGGATGCTATGGGAACCAAGCACTTATGAGGTTGATATTTTAATGATAACAGGGCAATTGATACATGGAAAAGCAACATTGAAGGCTAGCAAGGATGTGTTCTATGTAACAATGACTTATGGTTTTAATGATTGCAAAGACAGAATTCATCTGTGGAATGATTTAAGGAACATTGCGAAATATGTAGATAAAGCATGGGTGATTGGAGAAGACTTTAATAATGTCTTAAACATTGATGACAGAATTGGAGCAAGAGTTTCCCTTGCTGAGATCAAACCTTTTCAGGAATGCTTGACTGATTGTGGACTGAAGGAAATGAAGTCAACTGGAGCTAGATATACCTGGAATAATAAGCAAGATGGTATGCATAGAGTGTGTAGCATAATTGATTGGGTGTTCCACAATGATGATTGGCTCATACAATACCCTGATAGTTATGCACATTTCTACCCTGAGGGATTGTTTGATCACAGCCCTTGTGTGATTAAACTTAATGAGGAGAGGCAAAAAACTAGGACATCATTCAAATATTTCAATATGTGGAGTAAGGCCACAGGTTTTCAGGAATGTGTCAGGACAGCTTGGGAAAATCAAGAAATGGGAACTGCTAGTTTTAAGTTGGTAAAAAAATTTAAGGGTTTGAAGGGCAAACTCAAGATGCTGAATCACCAACAATTCTTTGACATTGAAAATCGGGCCCTTAAGGAGAAGGAGGAACTAGAAATGATCCAGTTGCAGCTGCAGATGAAACCAGGAGATGCAGATTTGATCAAACAGGAACATAAAGCTGCTGAAAAGTTTAGAAAATCACAGGATGCAAAAAACTCTTTCCTGAAACAAAAAAGTAAAATCAAGTGGTTAGAGGAGGGTGATGAGAACAACTCCTTCTTTCACTCCTCCCTGAAGGCAAGAAGAAGACACAACAAGGTGTTGCAGATCATTGATATGGAAGGAAATATGCACCAAGATGCACAGGGGATTCAGGATGCTTTCTTAGAGTACTACAAAATGCTCTTAGGAACTTCTTATCAAGTAGATAAGGTGCACATTCCCACTGTTAGAGCTGGAAACATTGTGAATGATGATATGGCTGCAACCTTAATGAAACCAGTATCTGCTGAAGAAATAAAGCAAGTCATGTACTCAATTCCTAATAACAAAGCTCCAGGTCCTGATGGTTACTCAAGTGCATTCTTTAAGGATACATGGGAGACTACAGGAGAGGATGTGGTAGAAACAGTTAAAGATTTCTTCAAATCAGGTAAGCTCCTCAAGCAGCTCAATGCTACAACTCTCACCCTTATTCCAAAAATTTCAAATCCTAGCAGGGTTACTGCGTTTAGGCCAATAGCATGTTGCAATATAGTATATAAGTGCATCTCTAAGGTCATTTGCAACAGACTAGGAGAGGTTCTACCAAAACTAGTGAATGAAAATCAAGGTGCTTTCATCCAAGGAAGGAATATAGTGGAAAATATAATGATCTATCAGGACTTGATAAGAAAATATGAAAGAGCTCATAATTCTCCTAGATGTATGATGAAAGTGGACCTGAAAAAGGCCTATGATTCAATTGAATGGGAATTTGTACAAGGAATGCTATCAGCTATGCAATTCCCTGAGAAATTCATCAAATGGATAATGGAATGCATCAGTACTCCAGCTTACTCTTTGGCTCTTAATGGAGAAATGTTTGGTTTCTTTAAAGGGAAGAGGGGATTGAGGCAAGGGGACCCTATTTCCCCTTTACTCTTTACCCTATGCATGTATTACTTGTCAAGAATTCTGAACAAGGTGGCTCAGAAAGTGCAGTTCAAATGCCATCCATTATGCAAAGAAATTAGACTGAATCATCTGTGTTTTGCAGATGATCTTCTAATGTTTTGCAAAGGGGATAGGGCTTCCATTATGCTTATGCTGAGGGGATTTGCTGCATTCTCGAGGGCCAGTGGGCTGAGTATGAATAACTCAAAGTCAGAGATCTTTTTCTTTGGAGTTCACAGTGATGTTAGGGATGACATTCTACAAGTTTCAGGATTTAGACAGGGCTCTATCCCCTTCAAATATCTTGGACTGCCAATTTCATAAAAAAACCTGAGCATTAGAGATTGTTACATCTTGGTGGCAAAAGTGGTAAGCAAAATAAGAGCTTGGGGGGAGAAAAAGCTGTCTTACACTAGAAGGGCAGTGCTGGTCAATGCTGTGCTCTCACAACTACACTCCTTCTGGGCTAACATCTTCATAATCCCAAAAACAATCATCAAGAGAGTAGTTTCTATTTGTAGAAATTACCTCTGGAGTGGAAGTGAAAACTTCTCTAAAGTTCCCCTAGTGGCTTGGAATGATGCCTGCAGACCAAAAGAGTGTGGTGGAATTGGCTTTAAGGATAGCATTCTTTGGAATATGGCCTGTGTAGCCAAGTACAGTTGGTGGATTCACTGTAAAAAAGACCACTTGTGGGTTAAATGGATCAACTCTGTATATCTAAAAGGGCAGACTTGGGCTAGCTACAATCCACCCATATATAGTAGTTGGCATTGGAGGATGCTGTGCAAAATTAACAAGAAAATGGAGGCAGGGTTCCAGAACTCTCAGTGGCTCATGACAAACAAGGACTACACAGTTAAGGAGGGTTATAAATGGTTAATTGGGGATATATCTAAGATAAGATGGTGCAAGCTGGTTTGGTGTAGATATACTATCCCTAGGCACAGTTTCATCTGTTGGATAGCGGGATTGGAAAGGCTACAAATGAAGGATAAATTGAACAAGTTGGGAATAAGTCAAGATGACAGGTGCATATTGTGTGGGCATGAGAAGGAGACACATTCTCATTTGTTCTTTAAATGTGAATGTAGTAGGAGATGCATAGAAGTGATGGTGGAGTATATCAAAGTGAATATCCCAGATAGGGATGCCCTGAAGTGGTGTGCTCACAGAAGAACAAAAACCAGATTACAGAAATAAGTAGTAGCAGCTTGTGTGTATGGGATGATTTACGCAATCTGGACGGAGAGAAACAAGTGCAGACTCCAGAATGTGATCACACATCCAAGATTAATTGTGGAGAAGATGATCAGAGATATTAAAATTAGAATTAGTAAAAGGCAGGAAAATTTGAAAGATAGGGATAGGAAGTGGCTAGTGGATGCAAAACTAGCCTAATTGAGTTTTGGTTTTTGTTTTAGATGTAATTTTACTGTAATATCTGGGCAATCTCCCAGGTCATTTTTGAGCTCTTGAATTTATATACTTACATTTTACTAAAAAAAAAAAAAAATAGTGAATAGCACTTGGGACAAAGAGGTTAATGGAACATGGAGCTTCCAACTAATCAGCAACTTGAAGAGCCTGAAGTATGAATTGAAGAAGTTAAATAGAAATCAGTATTCTGACATACAGAATAGAGTGGTATTGGCAAGAAATGAACTGGAGAAAGTTCAATCTGACCTTCAAATGAGGCCTAGGGACATCAACTTGACAGTCAAGGAGAAAGAAATGATTGAACAGGTGGGTAGATTACATGAAGCTCAAAGCAGTTATTTGAAGCACAAGAGTAAGGTTAACTGGCTGGAGGAGGGAGATGAAAACAACAGATTCTTTCCCAGCTCAATCAAAGCTAGAAGGAATTTAAATTATGTGTTGCAGATTAGTGATACACAAGGGAAGACACATACAGAGGAGGAAGATATTCAAAGGGCTTTCTTGAGTTTTTACCAAGGCCTTCTAGGGTCCTCAGCAAAAACCAAGCATGTCCACAGGAGAACAGTGCAAAGAGGTTCATGTATTGATGATGAAATGAAGAAAATCCTCTTGAGAGCAGTGACTCAGGAGATCAAACAAGCAATGTTTGACATTCCAAAGGATAAATCCCTAGGACCAGATGGTTACACTAGTGGGTTTTTTAGAGACTCATGGGTTGTGGTAGGGGAGCTGGTGACTAAAAACTGTCAGGGATTTCTTTGAAACAGGGCAACTCCTGAAACAACTAAATTCCACGATCATAACACTGGTACCTAAAATAAAAAACCCAACCAGTGTTACTGAGTTCGAGCCAATAGCATGTTGTAATGTTATTTACAAGTGCATCTCCAAGGTGTTGTGTAATAGAATTGGTGAGATACTTCCTCGAATCATAAGCAATAACCAAGGGGCATTTGTTCAAGGGAGGAATATTGTGGAGAATGTCATGATATGTCAGGACATTATAAGGAAATATGAAAGGAAAAATCTGTCTTCGAAGTGCCTAATGAAGATTGATCTCAAAAAAGCCTATGATTCTATTGAATGAGAATTTCTAGAAGGTATGTTATCGGCCCTAAAATTTCCAGAAAAGGTGATACAGTGGATAATGGCTTGTGTGACATCACCTACATTCACCTTGGCTTTAAATGGTGAAAGCTTTGGCTTTTTTTAAGGCTAAGAGAGGACTGAGCCAGGGTGACCCGCTCTCACCACTCCTGTTTACCGTGTGTATGGAATATTTGTCGAGGACATTAGATAGAGTGGGGAAGAAAGATAAGTTCAGGTTTCATCCTATGTGCAAGCAAATTAAGCTCAACCACCTATGGTTTGCGGATGATCTACTAATGTTTTGCAAAGGGGATGTACAATCAATCCTGTTGATTCTTAGAGCTTTTGCCACCTTTTCTCAAGCGTCTGGACTACAAATGAACAACAACAAATCAGAGATCTATTTCTCTGGAATGAGTAAGGAGAGAATGGATGATATTCTGCAGATATCAGGGTTCAAAGTGGGGAATATGCCTTTCAAATACTTGGGCATCCCAATCTATTCGAGGAAGCTTTAAGTGCTTGAATGTAACATTCTGGTTGACAAGACACTACAAGATATAGGCCCTTTCGCGACTAACTTTTGCGTCCAACAGCTAATTGGTTGCTAATTTGCGTCCAAAACTTGGTTTGGATGCTAATTGGCGACCAACTTGACTTTGGTTGCTGAATTAGTTGCTAATTCGCATCCAATTTTGATTTGGTCTCAAATTTGGTTGCTAATCTGCATCCAAATATGCAATTAGACGCAATCTGGACGGAGAGAAACAAGTGCAGACTCCAGAATGTGATCACACATCCAAGATTAATTGTGGAGAAGATGATCAGAGATATTAAAATTAGAATTAGTAAAAGGCAGGAAAATTTGAAAGATAGGGATAGGAAGTGGCTAGTGGATGCAAAACTAGCCTAATTGAGTTTTGGTTTTTGTTTTAGATGTAATTTTACTGTAATATCTGGGCAATCTCCCAGGTCATTTTTGAGCTCTTGAATTTATATACTTACATTTTACTAAAAAAAAAAAAAAATAGTGAATAGCACTTGGGACAAAGAGGTTAATGGAACATGGAGCTTCCAACTAATCAGCAACTTGACGCTAATTAGCATCTAAATTACACTTTGGATGCTAATTTGCGACCAAACCTGACTTTGGATGCTAATTTGCGGCCAAATCGTGTTGGTCGCCAATTAGCGACCAACCATGCGACCAAACACATTTAACGTCCAGGCCTTTTGCGACCAAACATGAATTGGTCGCAAATTGGTCGCAAAACCGGTTTTGCGACCAAATTTTGCGTCCAAGCACTGATTTGCGACCAACTTTGCGACCAATCCGTTTGGTCGCAAAACACCTGTTTCTTGTAGTGAGATTGTCAATAAGATTAGAGCATGGGAGGCAAGAAAGCTGTCATACGCAGGTAGATCAGTGCTGGTGAAGTCCGTATTATTACATATGCACTCATATTGGGCTCAAATCTTCATTATACCCAATACTGTTATCAGTTCATGGCTGTGTGTAGAAATTACCTATGGGATGGCAATGAAAACTATATGAGAAACCCCGATGGTTGACTAGAGCAAAATTTGCAACCCGAAGAAACAAGGTGGTCTAGGGTTCAAGGATAGCTTAACCTGGAACGTTGCAGCTGTGGCTAAATTCTGTTGGTGGATTTATAAAAGGGAAGAGAGATTGTGGATCCAATGGGTTAACATTGTATACCTAAAGGGTCAATCATGGAAGGACTACTAGCCTTCCAATGACATAAGCTGGAATTGGAAGAATGTATGCAGAATCAAGACGAAAATGGAAGCTGCTTTTACAAATGGTAAGTGGCTAAACTCGTCAAAGGATTACACAATCAAAGAAGAATATGAGTGGATTAGAGGACAACAACCTACAAAGAATTGGACTGGACTATTGGGGAAGAGCTTTGCAGTACCAAAGCATAGTTTCATCACTTGGATTGCAGGATGGCACAGTCTACAATTAAAAGACAAGTTGAGCAAAATGGGGGTGGTTGATGATGAATTATGCTGCATCTGTCAAGAAAAGTAGGAAACACATGCCCACCTCTTCTTTGAGTGCAAATTCAGTCAAAAATGCAAGATATTGATAGAAGAGAAAACTCAGGATAAATTTCTCATCAAAATGTGTTTGAGTGGTGCAGCAGGAGGAGAGCTAACACCAAACTTCAAAAACAAGTTAATCTCTAAGACTTACATCTAATTTGGAGGAGTAAATGCATAACTTGAATATAACTTAAATGCATAATAGAGAATATCAAAAATTTCGTTACAAGGGGGTAAATGCATAACTTGAAGTTAAATGGGATCAACTATTTTCTGAAGCAATTGCTAGTGGAAAGCATGTCACTGAACCTTCTAAGGACCCAATCATAAACGTCGAAGGAAATGGAAATGAGAATGAAAACCTAGCAGAGGAGGAAGAGGAAGGGGAGTTGGATGTAGAGGATTCAAATTTGGATGCTTAATTCCAAAACAACTCGTTAACATCTGCATTATGAACGACGACAATACTTTGTTACACAAGGATCCTAAACAGCCTCCCTAGATCGTGATGCCCGAGTAACAAATCAAGGTGAATCAAGTGGAGCTAAGACATCAAACAAAACTCAAAAGGTTGCACTTAACAATAAAGTTGTCCAAATGAAACGTAGGAGAAGACAATCCGCTGGCTCAGCATTCCGATCAGAATCAATATACGAAATGACAAAATGTGTGGACAATATTGCCGAGGGTGGCTCTTCCAATGTTAGCTCCACCAATGTCACCTCGGATCGAGCGTCCAATGCTCCATTAGCGATGGAATTTGTAATTTGTATGGTAGAAAACGATGACTTAGAGGATTCCAGTGAATTGTGGGGCTCTACACTTATTGGCTTAGAGAATTCCACTAGGAGAGAAATGTTATTAAACATGAGAAGTGACCAAAGTAGGCTAAATTGGATAAAGTATTTGTTTAGTGTGAAGGATAAGATAGATAAGTGAGTTTATTTGAGCATTTGTTATGTTCTAAAGTTCGTAGTATTAATTAGGTGCTTGATGTCCTTGAATATTACTTATATTTTCTTCGTCATATTTTATTGTATCTTGATTTATTTTTATCAATGATACGAATGTAGTTATTTTTTGGAGACACTTTTACTTTTTAGATTTGCTTATCTAACTTTTTTCGATTTTAGTAAGCTATACATAATATTTATATATTTAATAACTTAATGATTTACCATTTCATAGGTTCCATGGACATTGATCAAGATACGAAGTATAAAATATGCATTATCATAGCATATACACTCTCTTTGATAGCTACATATTACTACAAATACATATATAAGGAGCCATATATGACGTCGATTCTCACAGGAGAAAGATGGATGAAAGAGTTGTTAGATGGACATCCAATCAGATGTGTGAAAGCTCTAAGAGTAGAGCCACAATTACTTCTGGAATTATGTAAAGATTTGTCAAACAAATACGAGTTAAAAGCAAGTCGTAACATGTCAATTGTTGAGAAAGTGCGGATTTTTTAATATACTATTGCACATGGTGCTTCATATAGGCTTCTTGTAGAGCGTTTTCAACGTTCCGATGATAGTGTGCGTCGAGCATTTCATCAAGTTCTAAGATCAATTGCAGATGGGCGAATTAAGGGTCTCGCACATGATATTATAAGACCAAATGATTCGGAATTTCGAGGAATACCAATTAAAATTGCTTTAGATAGACGATATATGCCATATTTCAAGGTAATTGCTTGTTATGTTTAAAACAAATTTCACATTAAGTATATATTGGTATTTTACATTCTACGTTATGATTATGTAATAGGATTGTATTGGATGCATCGATGGCACACATATAGTAGCATGTATTCCTAAGGGAGAACAAATGCCTTACAGATGAAGAAAAGGATTGCCTACGTTTAATGTCATGGGAGTATGTGACTTTGATATGTGTTTTACGTATGTAGCTGGGTGGGAGGGTGATACTCGCATTTTTCTTCATGCAATTCAAACACTAGAAATGAAGTTTCCTAAACCTCTTAACGGTATTGTTCTAGTGTATGTTGCTCCTTTATAAATAGTACATATAATTCAAGTATTAATATTTAATATGTTTTTTATTTATCTAGGAAAATACTACGTGGTTGATAAAGGCTATCCAGATCGAGAGGGTTACTTGGTACCTTATCCCAAAATTAGGTATCAGAAAACCAATTTGAGAGTGAGCCTCCCAAGAATGCTCGTGAATACTTCAATCGAGCTCATTCATCTCTTCGAAGTTCTATCGAAAGATCTTTTGGAGTTTTGAAGCACAAATGGAAGATACTTACTAGAATGCCACAATTCACGGTGGAGACGCAAATACACATAATTATAGCTACAATGACATTGCACAATTACATCAAAATAAATCCATCATCTGATCCTGTTGTTCGAGTAATTGACGAAATTCCTGATTTTATACCTCATGATGAGATTGATTGTAGTGCTTCTTCATCAAATGAGGGGTCGTTTGGATAACATAGGAATTAAATTCCTATAGGAAATAGATTATCCCGGGAAATGAATTCCTATGGTAAATTCCCGGGAATTTGCCTTACAACGTTTGGATACCATCTAGGAACTTAGAATTCCTTGGAATTAATTTCCCATGTCTTGTTTGGTTACCATACAGCAGTTTCTTTGCTTAGTTATTAAAATGACTAACTTACCCTCTATTAATGTAGCTAAATAAACATAAAATAAGTAATTAAAGGGTAAAGTAGTAATTGTATATATTTTACACCATAGGAATTGTGAATGACCATGGGGGGGCTAGGTAATTGAATTCCTATGCTTCATAGGAATTAAAAATTCCTTGGGAATTTCCAATTCCTCCATTTCTACAAAAATGGGTTATCCAAACGACCCCTGAGACAATTTTTGAAAGATCTACTCAAATGAGAGTTATTCGAGACAATATAGCTACATTGTTATGGTAAGATAAATGATCCAACTAACGTATTCAACATGATTGCTAGACTTCATCTTTTATAAGGAGTTTTATTTTTATGAAATTCACTATTTTCACACAAAATGTTATTAAAGACAACATAAATCCATGTCTTTTATGTAATTTAAATAACTTAAACAGCTACTTCTACCGAACACGTCTTTTATCAACTACTACTCATGGAGTTAACAACTACCAGCTACCTGCTACTCAAACAACTAGTGCTACCGAACAAAGCCTTAATACTCTTACTTATTAGTATTTGGGAAGTTAGTAAATAAGTTGAATTGCTATCCATCATTGTGGATGAGTGATTTATCGTTATTGGTATTACTATCTCTAATTTGAAGTTTGTCATTAAAAAAAGGTTTTTTTGTAAAACCCTACCTTTAAAAGTTACGATGTTGCGAACTCCTACCTTTTATAATAATTCTTGCGAAAGACTACCTACTTTCTGTTTTTCGTTTGATTTAACAGCTTATCCCCTTTGCCTATTATATTGACTTCTTCTCATCTCCCATTACCCTCAATAATCAGTCACCCCCAATTGCCCAAACTCCATTACCAAACCTTCCAATCTCTCTCTTCCTTTCACTTAGCTTTATCTCTCTCCTACTCCGTCACCACCTTCAAGCTCTTGATTTAAATGTATTACAATTTACAATATTTGTTTGCAATGATTTCACCAGTGATAGAATATGAATATATTTAGAATTAGTAGTGTCAGCAAATCCAGGGGGCTGAAACATGTATACAGTCTCCCGTAAATCACCATGAAGAAAAGCATTCTTGACATCCAGCTGATGAATCGGCCATCCGGGGGCACATGTTTTATCTCATCTTCGTAGTAATAATATTATACGTTGTAATAAGGAGTCCAGCTCCAATCTTTGTGATTCTTGCCAACTTAGTAAACATGTTCGTTTGCGTTTCTATGATTCACATTCCACAATTTTTTTCCCATTTGATATTATACATAGTGATTTATGGACATCTCCAATTCCGAGTATTACGGGTGATCGTTACTATCTTACTTTGCTCGATGATTTCACTAATTTTTTGTGGGTCTATCCTCTAAAACAAAAATCTCAGGTTTTCGCCAAATTTCTAAATTCGTGCTTTTGTTCGCACGCAGTTCGAAAGAGAAATAAAATGTTTCCAATGCGATTTCGGCAGAGAGTTTGAGAATTCTTCCTACCACAATTTTGCTCGTGAGAAGGGTCTTGTTTTCCGTTTCTCCTGTCCTCAGACATCCTCCCAAAA
>JBBYHQ010303097.1:0-18935 GCA_038382645.1 Spergularia azorica | reverse complement strand
GCATTCTTTGACAACGAATATTGTGTTTTGACGATAAGAAAATGAGATCGACGAATAAAAACATAGTGGTAGGCTTTCTAAGATAATAAAACCAATACGAAATATTTTGGTACAACTGAGAAAATGGTAAAACACATAGAGAGGCTCTTATTAGGGATAAATAATCTACTTTCGCTAATCTCTGGAACATAAGAACAGACCCGTGATTTCACGGGTACAAAAACTAGTTCTCATATTATTCCTTGATTTCCTTTACTTTGTAGTAAAATCGAGTTAGGTGAATTTATTGGCGCGGTTTTATTACTGTAGGCTAATGTGTAAATTTGTTAGATCCGTAACTTTAATTGTATCTTGGCGCGCTTTTATTGTACGGAGTATGTGTAGAAATGTATTAGTGTTTCATTTAGAAGTTCATTGATTGGCGCGGTTTTATTGTGAGTGTGAATGAGAGTAAGAGTGATTAATTTTGAAAATACGTTAATTTAATGCATCTTGGCGCGCTTTTATTGTGTGTAGAAGAGTATTAGCTGTTGATTTTAAAAGTTCGTTAAATATCGATTAATGATGGTGTCAGACTAACGGTCATGTTAAATATGGGTGTAACGGCTTTTTAAATTTGAATGTCAGTTATGTCAAATTGTCTTAGATTGGCGCGCTCTTTTTGTGTACGTTTGAATAGTAGTTGGTAATTTTAAAAATTTGTTAATTAATCGTGTCTTTGGCGCGCTTTTTATTGTATGTTGTGCAAGAGTATCAATTGTTGTTTTTAAATGTTCGTTGATTCGTTTCTTTCTATGTACAATTGTCACATAATAGGTAAAGATGGTAACGGTCATATAAAAAGATGGGAGTAACGGCTTTTTAAATTTGAATGTCCGTTATGTGCAACTGTTGTATATTGGCGCGTTATTTTGTGTATGTTTGAATCATAGTTGTTAGTTTTAAAATTTTGTAATTAATTGTATCTTCGCGCGCTTTTATTGTATGTGTACAAGAGTATCAGGTGTTGATTTTAAAACTTCGTTGACCGGTTGTTTTCGATGTAAGTACAATTGTCAAGCAATAGGTTTTTTTTTATGGTAACAATAATATAATCTTGCAAGAATATTAGAGTAACGGCATTTTAAATTTGAAAATTCGTTAAATAACGGTCATGCGTAAATACGGGAGTAACGACTTTTTAAATTTGAATCTTTCTATGTACAACTGTCACATAATAGGTAAAGATGGTAACGGTCATATAAAAAGATGGGAGTAACGGCTTTTTAAATTTGAATGTCCGTTATGTGCAACTGTTGTATATTGGCGTGTTATTTTGTGTATGTTTGAATCATAGTTGTTAGTTTTAAAAATTTGTAATTAATTGTATCTTCGCGCGCTTTTATTGTATGTGTACAAGAGTAACAGGTGTTGATTTTAAAACTTCGTTGACCGGTTGTTTTCGATGTAAGTACAATTGTCAAGCAATAGGTTTTTTTTTTATGGTAACAATAATATAATCTTGCAAGAATATGGGAGTAACGACATTTTAAATTTGAAAATTCGTTAAATAACGGTCATGCGTAGATACGGGAGTAACGACTTTTTAAATTTGAAACTTTGTTATTTACAATTGTCACATTAGCGCGCTATTACTATGTGTAAATGAGGGTAACGGATGTTGATTTTGAATGTTCGTTAATATGTGCATTCTATATATGTATAACTGTCATGTACAGTTGTTATTTGGTGATTAACGTACTTGTGATAACGATCATGCAGGATTATGAGAGTATTAATTTTTTAAATTTTGTTATGCACAACGGTCAATTTGGCGCGCTATTGCCATAGTTTTTAAAAGTTCGTTGATTAACTGCATTCCATGTATGTAAAACTGTCACATGACATGATAAGGATAACAATCACGCATAATTATATTAATTTTTTTTTAAATACCGTCGTTTTATTTATGTGCATCTACGACATTATCTTATCAATATTTGGACTCAATAATCGTGCGGCTATATGATAATTGTTTCTTATAATTCATCAAAGCTTAAAGCATGCCATGTATGCATATGTACACAACAATGCCAACCACGTAATGGTATAATTCACATTGTTTTCGTGTTTAATTAACACATTTCGAGCTAATCTTAAGATCTACTTTTTATTCGTTTAAGATAGATGAATCAATATAGCACATGAACTAAGGTGTATGGACTTCAAGCCCGTCATGCACACGTATGCACATTGACTCATGGTAACGGCTAAACACAATCTACGACTCAATTATGAGAAATCGAACAAGCTCACACGAGCTAACTAAAGTATACAAGATTTCCGGTTACCGTTCGCACACTACCTAAACATAATAACGACAAACATAGTCCACTGCGATGCCCCGACCCCTCACGTTCGCATTTACTATCCCCGCAAAACTATTCAACTATTCTAATACCCAATCAAGATTAACAAATCGATTTCACACAAAGCTAACTAAAAGTTTCAAGTTGTCAAATCTTCCCTCGACAGATTTATACACCTAAGCACAATAGTTTCGACCACAACCCACTACTCTCGTGTATTTACTATCCCCACCCAATTATTAAACTATTCAATTGCTTAATTAAGATAGACAATAATTTCACCCAAGTTAAACTAAATCAATCAAGATCCCACAATTACCACCCACACATTTACTAAGCTAAATAAATCGGTCATGATTTCATGGTTACCATCCACACATTTACACACATGCATACAATGCCGATAAACATGATCCATTGCTCTTTTGTGCTTGTTTATGATCCTCACCCGATAACTCAAAAGCTTCAACTACACAACAAAACAAAGGGATCAAATCTCACCCGATTTCCCTAAAATGCTCAAGACTTCAACACTAGCGTGCGCGCGCGCACACATAGAGTTCTAAACTATTCCATTACATACTCATCCAAGATAGACGAGTTAATCTCTCACAACTAACCAAATTGATAAAGATCTCACAATTACCAATACCACCCACACATTTACACACATACAAACAATGACAATAAACATGATCTATTGCTCATTTGTGCTTGCTTTATGATCCCCAATTTCCCACCACATCCCATAACTCAAAAGCTTCAACTACACAACTAAAACAAACCCATCAAATCACTCCCGATTCCCCTAAAACACTCAAGACTTCAACACACACACACACATGTATTTCATTGCTCGTAACGTTTTTTAGTACGTACCCTAAACACAATCCACGAGTACTTAACAACACAAACACACACACCTCCCACACCCAACTACCAAAACTCGTCACCACTACGAAAACACGGAGTATACTATACCACATTACCACTACTATAAAATCAAAGATAGTTTTTCCCCTACTCTTCACACCCAATTATATCTTCTCTTTTCCCCAATTTCCAATTTCATCCTCGTACAAACCCTAGCAGAGGCACAAACCCCAACCCCCCGATAATAATAATAATATCTCCATCATCATCCAATTCAATTGATTATATTAATTTACTCCCAATTCGATTTTGAAAACCCTAATTTAACCAAGGATGCTGTCCAATTCACATTTCTGGTCGTGATTAATCGAATAATGGTAAACCTGGGTGAATTAATCCTCATTTCCACCGCCGATTGTATGGGACCACAAGCATGCCGGAGCTTCGTAGAGGGGCCAATCGCCGCCGTGTACCGCCGGTGAACAACCCTCCCGCCGATACTAACAAACCCGCCGCCGTCCCCGGGAACTGTGTCCGAACACGCGCCGCCGCTGCAAGAGAAGCTGCCGCCGCCGCTGCGGAAGAGGAGAGAGAAAATTTTGGGGATCCACCGAAGACGAGGTTGGCGGTGAAAAAGGGTAAAGGTAAAGTAGCTGCTACGGTGAAAAAAGAGAAGGTCAGTAAAATTCCGGTGATCGTGATTTCTGAGGGTAAAAGTTCGTCGAAAGAGAGAGAATTTGAAGAACAACAAGAGGAAGAAGAAGAGGAAGAGGAAGAAGAAGAAGAAGAGATGTTGGGAGATGATAGTGGTGGGTTGAGTGCTAATAAAGCTACTGGTCATGATGATGATGGCAGTAAATCGCCTTTCCCTGAAAGGGTAAGAAGAATCTTGTAATTCACGTTTTATTTTGTGTTGTAATTTCGAAGATTGAGGTTTGATTGAATGATTAATGATGTTGGATTTGATGATGATTTTCAGGTTCAAGTGGGGAGTTCCCCTATGTATAGGGTGGAAAGGAAATTGGGGAAAGGTGGGTTTGGACAGGTGTTTGTTGGCCGGCGTGTTACCGGTGGGAATGACCGGACTTCCGGTCCTGGGGCTACCGAGGTAATGTTAATTGTCGTCGATATGGCATGTATAGTTGGAATGATGGTGTATGTGGGTATGAGGGTTGTTTGTTTGCGTTGATGAGCACCACATGTGTTGTAAAATATCGGGTTTTGAGTTGCCTGAAATCCTGAATTGACGTGTCTTGTGTTTGCCTTGATGTGGAGAGTATTTGTGTATGTTTAGTGACCATAATGATGAACACCACAGCTGTTGTAAAATAACGATTTTTGAGTTATTTGAATTTTGAAATCCTGAATCGACATGTATTGTGTTTGCGGTGATGTGGATAGTACCTGTGTATGTTTAGTGAACATCATACATATGGACATGTTTTGTTGATTTGAAACTAGAACTAAAAGCTAGTTGCTTTCTATGTTTGAATCAATGTGAATTTGATAATGTTGATATCTGAATGCTCGCTTATGCTTGTGTTCAACGTGGTCGTCGGTCAATGATCTGAACAATATGTTCTTATGTGGTAACTATCAATGTGTTTTCTTAACTGTGGATTTCGTGGTTAGAGTTTGATTTGTCATGTTATTGTGTTATTAAAACATGATTATAATCTTGTTAATTTAGTAATTGTGAGGAACGTGGATTAAGTGGTCTGGTTTGACTTGTCTTGCTGTTCTTTTGTTATATATTGCAATATGATTATAATCTCTGAATATCTAGTAACTAGAAACGTGTTTTAAATGGTCTGAGTTTCATATGTAGTGTTTTTCTTGTGTTATAAATGGCAAGATGGTTATAATATCTTGGAGTTTATTAAAGCTGGGAGGTTCTATTGCTGAGGAATTTGATTTTGATGCAACATGTTCATCTAGCTTCAGAATTGAAGTGGACGTAGATGTCAGTTCTCATTCAGGTCAATTGTGTTTGTTTTATCATCCTAATATTCATAGCTTTTCTGATTTGTTATTAGGTAGCCCTGAAGTTTGAGCATAAGAATAGCAAAGGCTGTAACTACGGCCCTCCATATGAGTGGCAAGTCTACAAGTATGTACTCAGATCTGTATTTTTCTTTTCTTCTGTTGTTTTCCTTTTCATGTGATTCAACTCTGATTATCATTTGCAGCACCCTTGGTGGAAGCCATGGAGTACCTAAGGTTCACTTTAAAGGCAAGCAAGGAGACTACTATGTTATGGTATAGTCTCTCTTTAACTCGTTTGCTTATGGTTTGTGCTTTGTGGAGATGTCTAATACCAGTCCCTCGTCTGTAGGTTATGGACATGCTCGGACCAAGCTTATGGGATGTTTGGAATTCTTCTGGCCAGACGTGAGTACTCTGCATTCGTACCTATGAAGAATGTTTTAGTACTTTGTCTTATACCTTAAATGTTTGGGGATCAACTTTGCTGGTGTCTGGTGGTCTTGTCCAATGTCTCTGTCTCTCTGATGGCTGAAATACCTTCTTTTCCTTTTCTGATTTACATCATGCTTTAATTCAGTTTTCTTTCTCTGTTTTTTTTTTTTTTTGAAATGACTGACATCGTTGATTTCGTCAACTGATAGCTGACGTTGTGTCTATTTAGTCGCGCAGCCTTGCTTTATGAATAATGTTAGTGGTTGTGATAAAACTTGACCTTGTTAATTCAATATTTGAATGTCCTGAGGTTAATCAATTTGTTTCTTTTTTGTCCGTATCACACCCTTTTGTCAAAAGACCTACAAGAACTCCTTGTTTAATATTACAAATCCACACTGCGATGAATTCCCCCAGATTTCTATTTGATTCTGTTGATTGGTTGAGTAGTGGAGAATGGGAGATGAAGTTGTCTAATGACTTGGCTGTGTTGTGGCTGTCATGACTCATGATGAAGTTAAAACTTTCATTTTGTATGTGCTGAATAGCTGATAATGCTCAGGGTAATGCAACACGGGAAACAACATTATTTTGTCTGTTCTGCAAGCCAGATGGGCAGGGATTGATACTGATTATATGGGAGTTCTTCCTTTACTTGTGATATTTTACTAGATTTTGGTGCTTGCTATGTTTTGTCCCCTCAACCTTTTGAACCTCTCTTTAAACTAGCTCAGATTAGCAATCACAACCTTTTCTATAAGACATAAATTTCAGTTTTCAACTTTTGTCCGGCGATCAATTGTTTTAGTTCATTCATTCATTCCTCGTTGTGTATATTGCACATTGTGCGCGCTTGTTTGCTATGTGATGTAGTGATCTTCTTGTATCACATTTACGCATGGGCTATTGAGATTTCGAATTCGTTAAAACTCCCTTTGATGTATCTGCAGGATGTCAGTTGAAATGGTTGCCTGTATTGCTGTTGAATCTTTATCAATCCTTGAGAAGATGCATTCGAGAGGGTATGTTATTACTTTTTTGAATGCTTTAAGATTTATGAGAATGCACATGTTTCCTTGTCGTTGTCTGTTGATTTCATTTGCTTAAGCTTTTGCTAAACCGTTCATGATTTTGTGTTGTGTGTCAATGTCAGTTATGTTCATGGAGACGTCAAGCCAGAGAACTTTTTACTTGGTCAACCATCCACTGCGCAGGAGAAGAAGTTGTACCTTGTTGACCTTGGACTAGGTAATCTGTCTTCCTGGTAGTTCAATCTTTTGATTATTGTATAGTTTTTGACCCCTCGAGCATTTTCATCTTGTTGCAGCCACCAAGTGGAGGGATACCTCTAGTGGGCAGCATGTGGATTATGATCAACGTCCTGATATGTTCAGGTAAGATAGATGTCTTTATCACACATAATTCAGTAGTTTGCCACATTGAATTGTGTCATCTCTTTAACACGCCACAATGTATAACTTCACAGAGGAACAGTTCGCTATGCAAGTGTTCATGCGCATCTTGGTAGAACAGCAAGCAGAAGAGATGATTTAGAATCTCTTGCATATACCCTTATTTTTCTTCTGAAAGGAAGATTACCCTGGCAAGGATATCAGGTACTTTCGAATACCATGGGTTTTGCATTTTGTTAACATTTCTATGATCTTTTATGCATCACTGTCTCATACTTCAATGTTATTGCTTGAAGGGTGATAACAAATCATTCCTGGTCTGCAAGAAAAAGATGGGAACTTCACCAGAGGTGCTGTGTTGCTTCTGTCCACCACCTCTTAGAAATTTTGTTGAGATTGTTGTCAACATGAAATTTGATGAAGAGCCCAACTATTCCAAGCTGATTTCTCTGTTTGACGGATTAATCGGACCAAACCCATCCATTAGACCAATAAATACAGATGGTGCTCAGAAGGTAATGTTGTTTCTATACTGAGATTTGTCGAAACCTTTTGTTATCTATTCATTGGTTTTTTCATACGTGTAATCTGTCAAATTATGTTAGATAATCTATCAAGTTGGACAAAAACGTGGAAGGCTGAATTCCGAGGAAGATGATGATGGGCAACTCAAGAAGAAGGTTAGATTAGGAGTTCCAGCTACTCAATGGATTTCTGTTTACAATGCCCGGACACCTATGAAGCAGAGGTAAGGTTTCCTGTAGGAGTTGTTGAACTTGTAACTTTTAACTGTGCATATTTGAACATCCTTACATGATTGTTCTTTTCTATTTGATTTCTGGTATTTGTGGGTTTGTGTATGCGTATATTTACTCTTTCCGCCCCTCATGTTCTGGGGTGGGGTTGATGAGTGATTTTATAAGTGGTAGTAGTATGTTAGTCATTTGTGATTGGATATTGTGTACCATAGTCTTTTTGACTAACATTGTTTGCTTTGTTTGGACTTTGGACGGTTGGGGGGTTGCTTGAATGAGAGCTGGTGTAATATTTTGTATTAGTGCAGTTGGATGCATTTGGGCTGTGGACTGTGGTTGGAGTTCACTGGGTGCTTCTTGACACATTAGTATATGATGTAATGGTGCCTTTGGTTATTTACGTGGGTTGAGTGCATTATTGGATTCTTTTGGAAGTCACCTGTAGGCTTTAGCTTGCCGGTGAACTATTTAGCATTTTGTATGCTTAAGCTTGCCTGAAACTCTGTTTAGCATGAAGTACAAATTTGTTTACCAGGAACCTCATGAGGTTGCAAAGTTGTGGCTGTCTTATTTGTGTACACAAGGCTTCTATATTTTGTTTATAAGATACCAGTGATGATTATGCTCTTCTATTATCATAAACAATCACCAAAAAACCATACAAATATTAATTTCTGGCGTTGTTTGTCAAGTGGTGAACATGATCTGTAGTTTAGTACATCAGTGTATCAATGTATATTTTTTGGTGCTTCTAATTTTCGATGTTAACGAATTGTGACCTATTGAAGTGTTGCCATTTGAGTCATGCGGCTTAGTACTCCATACTGTTTTCTCAGAACTGAACTTGATAGGGTTATGTAATTTAGATATAAAACTAGAGATAAATATGACGGATTACTTGCCTTCCCCAGCTGAGCCTTGTGGCTGTCACAAGGGAGCTTAGTTTGAAACCTCTCTTTGTATAGATAGGCAGGGGCTGTATTTCTGGCACGCCTGTACTCCTCTACATTTCATATAATACTTCCTACTGTTTTCTCAGAACTGAACTTGATAGGGTTATGTAATTTAGATATAAAACTAGAGATAAATTGTGACGGATTACTTGCCTTTCCTTAGCCGAGCCCTGTGGCTGTCATAAGGGAGCTTAATTTTGGAAAAACTCGAGTATTGGCGGGGGTAGGCAGGGACTCTGTTTCTGGCAGGCCTGTACTCCTCTACATTGTTGTATGTAAATAACAAATGTGGCGGGGGCCTCTTAATTACCTGGCTATAGGAACACAATAGCTGCTTACTAAAACATTTCAAGTCCAACAGTTTGTGAAATGGATTGAAAGTCAATTCAATTTGAATGATGTTTGCTGAAGCTGCTATGGACTTCTCATTTCACATGTTGACGCTGTCAATTCTTATTTATGTGCAGGTACCATTACAATGTCGCCGATGCTAGATTGGCACAACACGTGGAGAGAGGGAATGCTGATGGATTACTGATAAGCTCCGTTTCATCTTGCTCCAATCTATGGGCGTTGATCATGGATGCTGGAACTGGCTTTACTCACCAAATTTATGAGCTGTCACCCCATTTCTTGCATAAGGTAGGTTGCTTTTGTGCAGTGTACGTATATTAAGCGTGTGTTCAATTGGTCTTTCTTTGATTGGTTTTGATGGTCAATACCTTGTAGGAATGGATCATGGAACAATGGGAAAAGAACTTCTACATCAGTTCTGTTGCTGGAGCTAGCAATGGAAGCTCTCTTGTGGTGATGTCTAAAGGTTTGTCATTGAGTTGCACTTCGAGGCTGTGGAAATTTTTTTTTTTTTTTTTTGTCGTGTGTTTGTGTACCTTATTGATAGCTAGCATAGTAGAAATGTTGGGGGTCTTGTTGTCTATGATTCTTGCTTCCTAGATTCTCTCAAAACTGCAAGTGATGAATCCTGTTTTTGGAGGACATTGATCTTCTATTTGGTCTAATTTGATTGTGTGAATTTGCTCTCGGTGTTCAGTATTTTGATGTGAAACTTCAAGATACTGATTCCTTTTGGAAGTTTGATGTGCAGTGTTCTGCAATTGAGAAATATTGTATTGTGGTTTACTCGTGATTTGGTGACCCCCTTGTATGTCTCTAGGATCTTTCTGTAGCCGTGTAGCACTGAGGTTTTCATCTCATTTTGAGAAGTGATGAGACTGAAGCCGACCCCAAATCATTTTGGGAATAAGGCTTGGTTGTTGTTGTTGTTGTATGAGACTGAATCCCGCAATTATGGTGCATGTGTTAACCTTTCTTCTGGTGTATGTTTGCTCATTCTCTCCCTTTCTTCTGTGGGCTTGTCAGCTACTGTGTTGAGCTAGGGGCTATGTTACGTGGTTTATGAGCGTTTTTTTTTTTCTTTTTCTTTATTCCCTTGGTTAAAGTTTTTAGATTATGATCTTCAACTTCTAGACAGTTTTTGTTATGTTATTACTGTTTCTTGGTTTACAGATGTTACTGCATCACTCAAAGCCATGATGTGATTATAAAACTGTCGTGCCCTCTATTGTATACCCATTGATTGAATTTTGAATGCGTTTTATAGGTACTCAGTACACTCAGCAGTCTTACAAAGTGAGTGATGCCTTCCCCTTCAAGTGGATAAATAAGAAATGGAGGGAAGGTTTCCATGTCACCTCAATGGCCACTGCTGGATCCAGATGGGGTGTTGTCATGTCTCGTAATGCTGGTTACAGTGATCAGGTTTATTTCTGCAACTCCATGTTCGTGTGTGCGAACATTTTTCTGAAAACGCCTTCGCATATTATGTGTATATTTGTCATCAGGACATCAACTTGTCATTATTCTTGAGTTTGGCTTCATCTTCATGCTACCATCTGATCCTTGAGAATGTGCTTCATGTTAGTTGAAAAATACTTTTGATATGGCAGAATGAGGTCATGCTAATTGCTAGGTGGATTCGTACCGACATTTTCTTCAACATTTAATATAAGTGTCAAGTTTATTTTTTCTCCGCTCCTGTTTAGGGTAAATGTGTAGCAGTTTGTTGAACTGTTGTTTTGGGGTTTTGCTGATGCTGTTTGTTTTACTTCTGCTACCCTCCATATGTGAAATGTTTCTTCGTGGTAGTGCTGATTTGATATTTGGTTCTGGAGGCATTGTTGATGTGATCAGTTCTTGAATGCCTGCTTTTGTTGGTTTTTCTTTCATCTGCTTTGTAGGTTGTGGAGCTAGATTTTCTCTATCCTAGTGAAGGTATTCACAAGCGTTGGGACAATGGTTATAGAATAACATCAACTGCAGCTAATCTGGATCAAGCTGCACTTGTTTTGAGCGTGCCAAAGCGCCGACCTGGTGATGAGACTCAGGAAACTTTGAGAACCTCACAGTTTCCAAGCACACATGTTAAGGTGAATATCTTTGCAATATTAATCTCAATCATGTCTCACATAATTGTAAATTTGCCAGTCACGAATTCAGCCAGAAAGTAAAAGGACACTTGACATTTCAATTTCATCGACCACATGATTTATCATGTTTATTTATGGCGTTAACTGTAATGGTTGTAACATTTCTGATGACCTTTTTTCATTGCAGGATAAATGGGCAAAAAACTTGTATCTTGCATGTTTGTGTTATGGAAGAACGGTGTCATAAAACCGTGGAATGGTGTAAGTAACAGGTTGTAACAAGTTATGTGGAAATGGGACACAATGTGGGCATCTCCGTAGTGTTTTGGCCTTTTATGTATGGAAACCGGGAGCCAAGTTGCTCCCGATTAGAGCGGTTTGTTTCTCAGTAATTATCTGAGAAACATTGTTTCCTGTAATTGTTGTATTGCTATCTGTCACCAGCCGCGGCGCCCTTTGTCAAGTATTTATAAAGTGGTGCTGTCAGTTCATTCAGTTTTAGATTGTATGCCAAAGTAGAATACATTTTACGGCAATGTAAATGGTCTTGGAAACTATGGTACATTGACTACCATGAGCTTATGAGTTGATTGCTGATCCGCTAATATATGAGACGATTGTGAGCCTGTTAGATCCTAATTTCAGAGATATGCTTGCGCTATGTCCTCTTTGGGGGCGGGTGGAAGCACAAGATTTGAGCTCAGTCGTGTTTTTTACTGCGCTCTTGGGTTGGTGTATTGTTTTGAAGTACAGTGTGTAGTCCCCCCCGCAAGTGATAGATTGAACATGGATTTTTGTCGTCCATCTCTGATATCTTTATGCAGATGGGGCGGCCCTTGTGTTTTCCAAAGGCTGGGAATGGGATAATCAAGTTTATGAAAGAGCTAATGAAAATGAACTCCACGCTGTTAAGGCGGATTTAGACTACCCCGAGAGCAAACTGCTACTCAGCTCGATCTGAATTTGTGAATCGTCCTCAAGACAATTGATCAATGACCCAATCTCTTTATTGTTTAGTTGGGGATCGTCGATTGGGTAGTCGTCGTGTCATTGTTTCTAGCGTTTTATTATATGCAACCGCAAATCATCACTTGAGAATTTAGAGACGGGAATTGGCAATAAAAAGAACGTTGTTGTGGAACGGTGTAAGTCTTGGAAAGAAAACGTTTCGGGAGATGATTATGCAATAAAAATGACACAAGAGGGAGAAGCTTATTAAGCAAGTTTGGGTGGGAAAAGCAGAAGAGGAAAACGGGTGGCGGTGATGCAACACAGACACAGGTGATTGCATTCTGCATACTCTCAGGAGAGAGAAAGTAAAACATGGTGACTTCGCCTAGTCTCTCTTCCTCTTTTTGCGCGCCATTTATCGCCCCCTCATCCAACTCCTTCCCTCCTCACTGTAAGCTTCACTCTTACTCTTCCTCTTTTTCTCTTTATGTAGAATTATTGCGTAGTTTTCAACATAGGGATAAGGATGTTTAGCTCCGACTATGCGGAGCCTTTGAGACACTGGGATAATGTTGTTGTTCGATAATTCGGACGACTTTATGAGTTATTAATTAAGTGAGCTTTTCACTCCCGTGTGCACCTATGCTCTGTTGAATTCCTGTAACTGTAACTTTGGGAGGATTTGGAGTAATGGGTTGGATGTAATTTATGTGGGATTTTATGGAAACACAAAAAAGGGACTTCCTTGGGAATTAATTTTGACCAACTTGCTGGGTTTATTTGGATCATTTTATGCTAAGTTTGGTTATTGCATTCGGGAATAGTGATGTTAGTGATCGTATTCATCAGTTATGATTTTGATGTAGATGGGAAGTCTTTTGGAGTGCGTGTGAGATCGAATTTGGAGGATGGAAATCTTGATTCTCAAACTTCAGACGGTTCATCAGATACTAGGAGCTTGAAGGTTAGAAACTTCACACTCTTCAGTTAAATACTTAAATGTCCATGGCAGATTCGAGTCTTTGTAGGCTGATTTGGTCTACGCATCGTAATTGATCATGCTGATTATTGATTGGTATTCGGTATTCATGTAGTACTGTTCAGTCTTACTGTTGTGCTTCATCTAATTGAGCTAGAACATCATTTTTGGTAAATTGGGCATCATTGGTGTATGGTATGAGATTTTGGTTTACTCATCATGGTTTGTTGTTCATGACATTCTTGTATGTGCTCTAAGTGCCTGGATTTTTGAATCCATGTCTTCCTTATCTTTTGGAAGCACGCTGAATACCAGTGAGATTGGTTGAGACATGGTTAACCTTAAGTAAGATGTAGTATCGCTCCTTATCCGCACTTCTTAAGCAACTTCTTCTATCATGAACATAGCCTTAGGATATGGGCAACTGGTTGCTCTTCCAATTTTAAGATCACAAGTGGTTAGTTACTGACCAGTGACCACTGTCACCTCAGTCCTCAATAGCCATAGAGTAAAAGCATTCACAATGGGTGATGTGTGTAGAATGGGCTTAAAGAGCTTCCCTAACAAAGTAACCATACCTCGTATTCAACAAGAGTATTCCAAGTTTTTCCATCGTAAACTTTTAAAAGCATTTGGTTAGTTTATAAAAGTGGAGTCGAACTTGCCAAAAGCTTGATTTTTGGTCCAAAATGGCCCCGGAACAAAAACGGTTATCAAAATTTTCTCCCCCTTATATCAAACAAGGGCGCTCCAAGGGTGTCCATGGTAAAATTTTGAGAACATCTTGTTACATTAAAAAAAAGGTCAAAATTGGCCAAAACCAAAGTATTTAATCCACGGTTTTTGGCCCAAAATGGCTCCGAAACAAAAACGACTTAAATTTTAATGGAAGCCTCTAAGGGTCATATTATGGGGTTTAGCGAAATATTAGAGCCAAAAACCTATGGTAAGTCCTTGAATCGGCCAAAAAACGCACGATAGCCTTAACAAATGACTAGTGCCGATTGGGCTTAAAAAAGTTCTACCATTGCGGAATTGCCCCTCATATCAAAGAAGGCGCTCCAAGGGTGTCCATGGTAAACTTTTGAGAAAATCTGGTTACATTAAAAAAATGATCAAAATTGGCCAGAAACGAAGTGTATGATCCATGGTTTTTGGCCCAAAATGCCTCCGGAAAAAAAACGGCTTAAATTTCATGGGAAGTTTCTAGGGGTCATATTATGGGGTTTAGCGATATATTAGAGCCAAAAATCTATGGTAAGTCCTTGAATCGGCCAAAAAACGCACGATAGCCTTAACAACAAATGAATAGTGCCAATGGGGCTTAAAAAAGTTCTACAATTGAGGAATTGCCCCCTTATATCATCCAAGGGCGCTCCAAGGGTGTCCATATTAAAATTTTGAGAACATCTGGTTACATTAAAAATATGGTCAAAATTGGCCAAAACCGAAGTGTATCCACGGTTTTTGGCCCAAAATGCCTTCGGAACAAAAACATCTTTAATCTTAGTGGAAGCCTCTAGGGGTTATATTATAAGGTTTAGCGAAATATTAGAGCCAAAAACCTATGGTAAGTCCTTGAATCGGCAAAAAAACGCACGATAGCCTTAACAAATGACGAGTGCCAATGGGGCTTAAAAAATTTCTACATCTAAGTAATTGCCCCTTATATCAAACAAGGCGCTCCTAGGGTGTCCATATTAAAATTTTGACAACATCTGGTCACATTAAAAAGATGGTCAAAATTGGCCAAAACCAAAGTGATCCACGGTTTTTGGCCCGAAATGCCACCGGAACAAAAACATCTTAAATTTTAATGGAAGTCTCTAGGGTTCATATTATGGGGTTTAGCGAAATATTAGAGCCAAAAACCTATGGTAAGTCCTTGAATTGGCAAAAAAACGCACAATAGCCTTAACAAATGACTAGTGCCGATGGGGATTAAAAACGTTCTACAATTGAGGAATTGCCCCTTGTATCAAACAAGGGCGCTCTAAGGGTGTCCATGGTAAAATCTTGAGAACATCTAGTTACATTCAAAAAATGGTCAAAATTGGCGAACCCGAAGTTTATAATCCACAATTTTTGGTCCAAAATGACTCAAGAACAAAAAGGGATTAAATTTTAGTGGAAGCCTATAGGGTTCATATTATGGGGTTCAGCGAAATATTAGAGCCAAAACCCCATGATAAGTCCTTGAATCGGCCAAAAAACGCACGATAGCCTTAACAAATGACTAGTGCCGATGGGGCTTGAAAACGTTCTACACTTAAGGAATTGCCCTTTATATCAATCAAGGGCGCTCCAAGGGTGTCCTTGGTAAAATTTTGAGAACAACTGGTTACATTAAGAAAAAGGTCAAAATGGGCCAAAACAGAAGTATATAATCCACGGTTTTTGGCCCAAAATGGCTCCGAAACAAAAACGGCTTAAATTTTAGTGGAACCCTTTAGGGGTCATATTATGGGGTTTAGCGAAATATTAGAGCCATAAACCTATGGTAAGTCCTTCAATCCGCAAAAAAAACGCACTATAGCCTTAACAAATGCGAGTGACGATGTGGCTTAAAAAAGTTCTACGATTGAGGAATTGCCCCTTATATCAAAGAAGGGCGCTCCAAGGGTGTCCATAGTAAAATTTTGAGAACATCTGGTTAGATTAAAAAAATGGTCAAAATGGGCCAAAAACCGAAGTGTATATAATCCACGGTTTTTGGCCCAAAATGCCTCCGAAACTAAAACGGCTTAAATTTTAGTGGTGGCCTCTAGGGGTCCTATTATGGGGTTTAGCGAAATATTAGAGCCAAAAACCTATCATAAGTCCTTGAATCGGCAAAAAAACGCACTATAGCCTTAACAAATGACTAGTGTCGATGGGGCTTAAAAATATTTTACAATTGAGGAATTGCCCCTTATATCAACCAAGGGCGCTCCAAGGGTGTCCCTGGTAAAATTTTGAGAACATCTAGTTACATTAAAAAGAAGGTCAAAATTGGCCCCAACCGAAGTGTATAATCCACGGTTTTTGGCCTAAAATGGCCTCCGGAACAAAAACAGCTTTAATTTTTGTGGAAGCCTCTAGGGGTGATATTATGGGGTTTAGCGAAATATTAGAGCCAAAAACCTATGGTAAGTCCTTGAATCGGTAAAAAAACGCTCGATAGCCTTAACAAATGACAATTGTGATGGGGCTTAAAAAAGTTCTTCAATTGAGGAATTGCCCCTTATATCAACCTAGGGCGCTCCTAGTGTGTCCTTGGTAATATTTCGAGAACATCTGGTTACATTAAAAAAAAGCTCAAAATTGGCCAAAACCGAAGTATATAATCCACTGTTTTCGGCCCAAAATGGCTCCGGAACAAAACGGCTTAAATTTTTGTGGATGTCTCTAGGGGTCATATTATAGGGTTTAACGAAATATTAGAGACAAAAACCTATGGTAAGTCCTTGAATCGGCAAAAAAACACACGATGCCTTAACAAATGATTAGTGCCGATAGGGATTAAAAATGTTCTACAATTGAGGAATTTCCCCTTATATCAAACAAGGGCGCTCCATGGGTGTTCATGGTAAAATTTTGAGAACATCTGATTACATTAAAAAAATGGTCAAAATTGGACAAAACCGAAGTGTATAATCCACGGTTTTTGGCATAAAATGGTTCCAGAACATATACGGCTTAAATTTCATGCGAAGACTCTAGGGGTCATATTATAGGGTTTAGTGAAATATTAGACCCAAAAACCTATGGTAAGTCGTTGAATCGGACAAAAAACGCACAATAGCCTTAACAAATGAATAGTGCCGATGGGGCTTAAAAAATTCTACAATTGAGGAATTGCCCCTTATATCAACCTAGGGCGCTCCAAGGGTGTCCATATTAAAATTTTGAAAATATCTGGTTACATTAAAAAAATGATCAAAGTTGGCCAAAACTGAAGTGTATAATCCACGGTTTATGGCCCGAAATGTCTCCGAAACAATAACGGCTTAAATTTTTCTGGAGGCCTCTAGGGGTCATATTATGCCGTTTAGCAAAAGATTAGAGGCAAAAACATATGGTAAGTCCTTGAATCGGCAAAAACACGCACGATAGCCTTAACAAATGACTAGTGCGATGGGGCTTAAACAATTTCTACAGCTGAGGAAATGAGGAATTGCCCCTTATATCAAACAAGCGCGCTCCCAGGGTGTCCATAGTAAAATTTTGAGAACATCTGGTTACATTAAAAAGATGGTCAAAATTGGCCAAAACCATAGTGTAGAAACCACGTTTTTTAGCCCAAAATGCTTATGGAACAAAAATATCTTAAATTTTAGTGGAAGCCTCTAGGGTTCATATTATGGGGTTTAGCGAAATATTAGAGCCAAAAACCTATGATAATTTCTTGAATCGGCAAAAAAAGCACGATAGCCTTAAGAAATGACTAGTGCTAATGGGGCTTAAAAGAGTTCTACAATTGAGGAATTGCCCCTTATATCAACCAAGGGCGCTTCAAGGTGTCTCCGTCAAAATTTTGAGAATATCTGGTTACATTGAAAACAAGCTCAAAATTGGCCCCAATCGGAGTGTATAAACCACGGTTTTTGGCCCAAAATGGCTCCGCAACAAAAACGGCTTAAATTTATGTGGAAGCCTCTTGGGGTCATATTATGGGGCTTAGCGAAATATTAGAGCCTAAAACATATGGTAAGTTCTTGAATCTGCAAAAAAACGCTCGATAGCCTTAACAAATGACTATTGTGATGGGGATTAAAAAAGTTCTACAATTGAGGAATTGCCCCTTATATCAACCAAGGGCGCTCCAAGTGTGTCCCTGGTAATATTTTGAGAACATCTGGTTACATTAAAAAAAGCTCAAAATTGGCCAAAACCGAAGTGTATTATCCACTCTTTTTAGCCAAAATGGCTCCAGAACAAAAACGACTTAAATTTCTGCGGAAGCCTCTAGGGGTCATATTATGGGGTTTTGAGAAATATTAGAGCCAAAAACATATGGTAAGTCCTTGAATCGGCAAAAAAACGCTCAATAGCCTTAACAAATGACGAGTGCCGTTAGGGATTAAATACGTTCTACAATTGAGGAATTGCCCCTTGTATCAAACAAGGGCGCTCCAAGGGTGTCCATGGTAAAATTTTGAGTACATCTGGTTACATTAAAAAATGGTCAAAATGGGCCAAAAACCAAAGTGTATAATCCACGGTTTTTGGCCCAAAATTCCTTTAGAATAAAAGGGATTAAATTTTATTGGAAGCCTCTAGGGGTCATATTATGGGGTTTAGCGAAATATTAGAGCCAAAAACTTATGATAAGTCCTTGAATCGGCAAAAAAACGCACTATAGCCTTAACAAATGACTAGTGCCGATGGGGCTTAAAAAAGTTCTACAATTGAGGAATTGCCCCTTATATCAACCAAGGGCGCTCCAACGGTGTCCCTGGTAAAATTTTGAGAACATCTGGTTACATTTAAAAAATGGTAAAAATTGGCCAAAACTGAAGTGTATAATCCACGGTTTTTGGCCCAAAATGGCTCCGGATAAAAAACGGCTTAAATTTTCAGGAGGCCTTTAGGGGTCATATTATGCCATTTAACGAAAGATTAGAGCTAAAAACCTATGGTAAGTCTTTGAATCGGCAAAAAAAAGCACGATAGGTCTTAACAAATGACTAGTGCCAATTAGAGCTGGACACGGGCCTGATCGTACCGTGCCTCGTGCCAACACGGCGGGCCATGGAGGTAAAATGGCACGGTCCCGAACACGGTAATCGTGCCACCGTGCCGTGCCGGTACCGTGCC
>JBBYHQ010303086.1:0-18935 GCA_038382645.1 Spergularia azorica | reverse complement strand
ATCTCCACCAAGAGCAGCAATACGAGGAACACAGCATACTATTGTTGGTTAAGGATAGACACATGTTCTAGGAAGTTTGAACTAACATCAATCTTATGGGATCACTCATCCCCCCCCCCCCCCCCCGCGCGGTTAGAATCCTTTTATTCTCAGTTTTTGCGGACTACTGGACATTTAGTGTTTACACTCTTGTAAACCAGTTGACCGATTACAATATCTCATGATACAGTGCACACAAACACAAACACAAAAAAAAAAAGAAACATAATAAAAAAGATGCAACTTATGTTTACAGGATAACTTAGGAATGCTCCAAGGTACAATGGAGAAGAAAATAACCCAATCGCGATAAGTCATTCCCTCATACCAAACAGAATAAATTAATGCTATGTTTGGTAACTTGGAATTGGAATTTGATTCCAGACTTGGGCCAATTCAAGTGTTTGTGAAGTGAAAGAATTTGGAATTGGAATTGGCCCAATTCCAACTCAACTCACTCACCCACTCCCTCTCTCCCCTCCCCAGCTCCCCCAACCTGTTATTCTCTCCCCTATCACCGGCCACCACCAGCAACTAAAGCCACCGCCGGCAACATTGACTCTCCACCACCCTGCATGCATCCCGCCACCTAGTCCCTCAACCACCTTCCCATACACTCACTATGGCACTACCATCCTCCCTCCATCCTCAAAACCACTCATTCTCTCTCCTTCAAACCTTGTTTTCTGCCTCCTCTGTCACTCTGCCGCCATACTTGTAATTTGACTTGTCGAGGTATATCAGGGTAATGATGAACAAGGTGAAATTTCCAATTCCAATTCCAGGAGTATCCAAACAAGTTTTTGGAATTGTAATTAGAATTCAATTTCATGATTTCAATTCCTAAATTGACATTAATATGAATTCAATGTTCCCAAACACTACCTAAGGGAATAAGGAGTAAAGCAGAATGAAGGCAGATCAATTTGGTGATGGCAACTGAAAAGCAGTAAATTGAAGTAAACAGAAAGCATAACCCAGGTATGAGGATACAATCGAGAGACAGCAACCATTCCTTGTTGAAGCACCAATACAACCACAACATGATACGACAAAGAGAAGACCACCAACACCAATAAACATGTATATGAACCTGAAATAAACAATTCAGATAAATAAAGTAAATTACTGAGAAAAGGGACACAAGAGGCATACAAAGAATTACATATGGTAAAAAATGGTTAATATACAGAAAAAGGATGAGCAGCAACATTAGAAATTGGATCATGTTTAGACAGATAAATAGGAACGAAAGCAGCTGACTCAGAATAAACTAGCCTTCTGCGTTCAGCTTACAGTTCAGCTTCAGAAGACAACCAAAATCGTACGAATTTGTATTTTGATAGCTAAGCATGAAATTCAGGTCACATATTACAGAGTGATAGCAAACCTCAGACACTATTGATTACTTCAGTATCAGTCAGGATAACTGTACTCTTGCAAACATGCTCCCCAAGGTATCCATAGTAGACATACACCAAAATCCAAACTACAAACTACAGAAAATCCGTCTCTCCGTCTGTGACTTAATGTCTCTCTCATAGTTCGCCTTTTCCTTTTTCTTGTTCTTTTTAGTATGTGTTGTAGCCTTGTAGCTAAATATATATAAAATAATGTAAAAGAAAATTGCAGTGACACTGCCATTTGACATATATTGAAACATGAATCAGAATGTTGAATTGCAGTGCGTAACTACGTGCATACCATAGAGACAGATAGCAAAAGCACAATACAGATGGTAAACAATTTGGACACACCTCTGACAACAGAACACGACTAAACATCTTCCAGCTTCAATTGTAAAAGAGGTCATTTAGGGCCTACTCGTATAAGGTATCACTGTGAATCCTAAAGTAAATAAACTGCAGAATCAACTTTAAATCGTTTGATTTTACAACAACAGCAATACCCACCAAGCCTTTTCCCAAAATCATTCAGGGTCAGCTAGCATGAATCGTAACCTTCATATTCAGGCCATAAAGATAAAGGTAGGTTGCGAACAAGTTTAAAAAGTAGTGAAAACATGTTTAACAAGAGTTTTAAAATTGGTTGATTCTACATTATACATAAAACGATATAAGTGACAATCACTTTTGGTGTAAAGGAGATCATGTAGGCCCCAAGCACGAGACTTTAAGTACAATGGTGGCAAATGGCAAGTTGATTTTGTAGTAGAAGCATCATGACATAAGTTAACACAAACAAAAGATATGCAATTAAAAAATCAAACTGTTAGTGTAGGAACACAAAAGTAGACTAGAACAAAATTGTGGAAAATTCTAGAAAGTTAAATGATGGGGAAAAATGTGCATATTTTGGGATGCGTATATCACAAACATGACCACAACAACAACAACATGATCACAAACATGACCACGTGAGAAAAAAAAAACGTTTCAGCTACACACCCATCGGTGTGAAAACCTCTTGAACATGTATCAGGGCATAATTGATGTATCCTTAAGATCTCAAGGACTCAAGCAATACATTTTACATCAAAATGCGATCCTCAAATAGAGGAGAGTTGTTAACATCTTTACAGACTACAGAAATTGCATTCATTTGTAACCAACGAATTTGAGTCTTTACTCATTACATCGACACTTTCATAGAACTGAGATACACTAAGACAAGTTTCCTCACTCAATCTTAAAACTCTGCACCTTTTAAGAATCCTCATCTCCACGCATTCATATCACCTTACATGTATCATACTTCGATCCATTGCTAGGAGTTAATACTAACAGATTATTCGTAAATATAAGCATTCCTACATCCTACTTAATTGAGTTTCACGCAAACAATGTCGATACACCAATGAACAACCTCAACAACACATGCCAATGAATCATCCTACGGACCATCATACAACAATCCACGCATAAACACGAATACCACAATGCAAGTGAGTACGAACACATACCAAGCTTTAGGGAGATTATCCAAGATATTGTTGGAAAGCGAAACGGACATGAGCAAAGGACGACCGAGCTCAAGAAACGACTCACCACCGCTCACAGGAGGCGGTACGACAGGATCGACATCACCTTGCTTGTACATGACAAACAAGTAAATCCCATATCCTACCATTGCTAACCCCGCTAACGTCATCAGAAAATTCAGGAGCTTCAATAAACACTCCCAAAACCCTCGGCACGCCATCTCCTAATTCCTTCTTCCTCACTCTACACAAAACCCTAATTTCCCCCTACAAATTCCAGCAGAAATATATATCTTTCACAATTTCCTGCAGATTTCAACCCAATTTTCAACAATTCATTCAATTACGTCCGATAACGTATCAAACAACTAATTCTAATCAAAATCGAAGCTTTAAATCATCAAATTAATACGAAATTCATACAATTTGGGCGAACGATAAACAAGGCCACGAATTAATCAAATTAATGACGAAATTATAAAAATTGAGCTAATTAATTAGTGATTATAGCTGATTAAAATCGGATTGAAGATTAAAAAGGGGAAATTAGGAAAGAATCGAGAGTCTTACTTGGATAAAATTCGACGATGATGTACGAAATTGGGAGGAGAGAGAAAACGAAGGGGCGGAATTTCAGAGGAGAGAGAAAAAATTGGGATGATCGTGTTTTCCTGCTGACATAGCTGGCGATGGGATAGGGGGAATGACGGTTGTACCCCTTGGACTTTTGAGATGATGTGGAATTGGCTAATGTAAGAGAAGGGTATTATGGGGAATTTAAGTGAAGTAGTGTTGATTTTTGGCCTTTTTGCTAAGTGGGAGTATTTTATATTGTACGTGGGAATTTTGGGACGGCGTCGTTTGGAGGTTTCCGGATTTAGGAATAAACTAAGACAAGGGTCGGCATATTTGCACGACACCTATGAAAATGAATGTTCTATACGACTACGAGTACTCTATAGTGACAACTTCTAGACGAGATGCTACATCTTCCAGTGGAACTGCCAAAGCGAGGTCGGATTGAGTTGGTTTTGTATTGGAGTCGAAGTGAGTTTTGTAACGATGATTGTTTTGATATTGTGTTGAATGTAGCTCAACTATTCTTATTATGTTGGCTAAAGTACTGTTTTGATGCTCTATTCGATGATTTCGAACAAGGGCATTATTTGCTATTTTGTTTTGTTTTCGATTTGAAGAGCACACAAGTCACTAGTAAGTAGTATCTAATGAGGATCTGATTGTCATGACTCGATGAGTCGTTAGTCTCTTAATTAGTCTTGGGCTAGGGATACTTTGGTTGGACCAGTTAAAGCCCAACCCAACTGATTTCATTACTGAAATGACAAATTTTTGGCCCAACCCACGATCCCTTTGAAGTAGTCAAGACTCAAGACACAATGGCTAAGGCTCGGCTCAGAAGAGTGCCAATGAACTCGGCCCAACTTTTAACAAGCATGTCAATCGATCGATCACAATGCGCATTTCAACGAAATCTTGTTCTTTTCGTAACGTCAGTCCAGTGAAATTGATTTGTGAACACTTTGATGACTTATAAGGCCCCGTTTGATAGGACTGCATCTTTCTGAACTGATCTGATCTGATCTGAATAATTCTGATCTGATCTGAATGACTCTGAACTGATCTGAATGTGTTGAAAGTTTGATTGAATTTCAACGAATTAGTATCAGTTATGGACCAAATACATTGATAGAAATTTGAACATTTCTGATCTGATTTGAATGATTCTGATCTGATCTGATCTGAATGATTCTGAACTGATCTGAATACTACTGGCCTAATGCAAATAAGTCATATCAAACAGGGCCTAAGAGGTTCAACCAACACGGATTTAGACTAAGCCGAGTGATTAAAACTACACAACGGAAGCATTTTGAACCATATAATCATAATTCTTACCAACCCAAATTTAGACTAAACCGAATAACTAATTAAACACGATCATCCATGTACCACTTATCGGCGGTGTTTTAAGATAATACTAGTAAATCCTCTTCCACTACATTAATTTGTGACCTTAATATGTGTGACGAAAAATGTCACTACATTCTGTTTAGTTTGAAGGTAGTACTTTGTCTATGGACTGAAGAATGACGCTGCTTTTGTACGATTTGGAGGTAGAACATGCTCAAAGTAGGTTAAGAGAGTAATATAATCTACAAACGCAATAGACCTTTCATTACTAGTGCTAACACTAAAAGGACTACAAGAGATCATGACCAAAAAAAAAAAAAAACAAGAGATCATGAAAAATGACCCATATGGCCATATCTCAATGAACAATGGGAAAAATAATGAAAGGCTATACCCTTCTAATTAAGGACAATGATAACGTCAGAGAACGTAACCACCGCTCCACGCAAACCTCTCTATATATGGCGCGTACACCACATGCGCCAAATTAATCAGAAATAGCCACACTCCAAAGTCCAAAACTCAAAGAAAAGATTCCCATCACCACATAGCAGGAGGGTCCCCTTAATCTGTAAGGCAGTAACCCACCAACATAGCTATTGCACCCATCACATTCACATAGTATTTCTCACATTTCACCCACTTTTTTTCTTCACTTTTTCATTCTCTCTTCCATTATCAATCTTGATCAGATAATCACTGACCACTATGACTAGTGACCATACTCCCACCAAACAACAACAACAGTCAAACAGAAATGTATTCATGTCAGTTCTATTTACAACCACTAACCACATCTGTGGTCTAGACATCACCAACGTGGTTTATTCTCCGCCGCCGGATCGAAAAATGTTGCCATACTCTTATTTGTTCTTCATAATGTGATGATGGGATGGCAATGAGTGGGTCTATTGACTGTAGCATTAGTGTTCCACGTCAGAAATGTTGGTGGCCGTCGACGTGGCGAGGCGGGGCCGATATCCCTTGCCTGGAGAGTTCTGATAGGACACTGTCTGTTGATGGTGGTTTAAGCCCTATTGGTAATGGTAACCATGGCTTGCTTATTGCTTCCTTCACTACCTTGTCAATTTCCTCCCCCCCCTGTGACATTAATCCCACAAAACTCGTTTTAGTAAGAATACTGTGAAAGAACGATCTCAACCAAAAAAACTCATTATCGTAAAAATACTGTGAAAGACTCGTCTCAACCAAAAGTCTGTAGTCCAGTACTAGTGAAACCAATATACACCCTTTAGTCCTTTACATGACAACAACATTTTCACGAGGAGTTTCCTATGGCGAGGTAAAAAGAGACTCGAATGCTCGAGTATATGTACACAATCTTACCCCTATATTAAAAAAAAAGGTAAAAAGGACAAGGCCGTTTTCGAATGTGATGACATCATTCACGTGATCCCAAGGCCTATGAGATTTAGCTTGGACAAGAAACTAAGGATTCTAAGCAAACTTAAGGACTATCATCATGTGATGTTGCATCAGGTTCCTGTTAACGATTGCATGTGGTGCAATTTTTCAGCTTGTACTGTGCATGCATGCGCACCACAATGGCAAGAAAATTAAATAGACTACAAAAATCAAAAATGGGTTGACAAGCATTTTTCTATGTTCTAGGCTGTAAAAATGTACTTTACGTAAACTGGATGGACCATCCTTTTTTGTAAGGGCGAACTTACATAGTCTTAGAGGTTCCACCTCAAAATCAATTGGATTTACGTACAAAGAGTCAACAAGTAACTCACTTGTTTGATTGTCATGTATGGTCTGTCATTTGGGCCGACATATACCAAGCTAAAATTTGGAATACTATAGGGTTCTAAGTTGTTGGTAAGAGTGTGAGACCAATAATTCTAAAACCTAATTATATAATGGGACAAGATATGAGAAAACAATAATGTGGAGCATGACTGCAAGACTAATGGAGTTCAAATGATATGGGTACGTAACTAAAAGCACAAGGAATTATTGAGCATTACTGGTTTTGTTGAACATGATTATGATTTAGACTTTTAACCTGTAACATCATCCCCGACGTGAAGTATTTGTTTAAAATTATTGTAGCCTCAACCAAAAAGTAGCTAGCTTGTAAGACCCGAGCAAGCATGTCTAAGATCGTACTTGGTGTAAAGAGTTAACGCTCTACCTCGAGTCCTCGAGCACCAGGGGAATAATGATAATGCCACACTATGTTTAGACGATAAATCGAATTTTAACGAGGGAAAGTAGTGTTACCGGATTTGTATCAGCAGAGGGTTTCACAAAGGGATCAGGGCTGTGAAACTGATATGCAGGTTGTTGTACTTGTACCTGTCAAACTGACAACTTTGAGAATTGCCAAAAACAAACCAATGCCATCAGCACGGGAGAGCACGCGAATTCAACTCACCTGAGGGTAGCTGGCGGGTGGATATTGATGAGGGGGTGGCAGCACAGGACAGCCCCATGCATCGGCATGCATCTGAAACAACTCAGCAAGATAAGCACACACAAAAGGAGAAATTCGACTGTGACATATTATGATTTATCATGTGACAGGAAGTCAAAAATGAGAAGTTTCTTACAGCAGGAGGATACGGCTTCCAATGCCAACCCTCAACAGGCTGTGGCCAAGGATAACTTGGCGCACTCCACATTGGTAATCCAGGTGGCCGGACACCCTGCTGTCCCCATGCAGGGTAGACTTGTCCTGGTGCGAAGGCATGGTTAGTTTGATAAGGAGGGTATGCCATCACAGGTCTGTGATGAGTATAGTAATTCCTCTGCACTGAATCTCTTGGTTGTGGCCAACGTCGTTCCTCTTCCTTAGGTAATATATGTCGTCTGTTCATTCTATATTTCTGCACAAAAGCACGCCGGTTTGGTTAATCAAACTACATCAAGCACAATCAAACAATTTCTTCAATAGCTCTGGAAATGAATATGAAAATGTGTTTTTACAGACCTGCAAATGACTCGCTACGTTGTGTCTTGTCAAACCATCCACCTTCATCAGCTCTAAAATACGAGAAGGAATGGCTTGATCAACACCAAGTTTCTCTACTGCTTGGACAAACTTTTTGTGCAAATCAGGTGTCCAATCTACCTGATATGGTATGATAGTTATTAGTCATAGAATACGTTGGAATATAAGTAAAACAGCATATAAATAGGGCTCAGCAACATCAATACTATCTTTGCAGAATTTAACTGTAATGGAAGTTGGAACTGTTAATTGGACTCGACAAACTGAAATGCAAACATTGAAAAATACAAGTAATATTTCATCCAAGATTTCAATATTACCTTCCCCTTTTTCCTGTTACTCTTTGGTCTGCAGGAAATCTGAGGGGTCGATTCCTTATTCGAGTTCTCAGTATAAGCACCAAGAGTAGATATTTCATCTTTATCATGTGGTTTGGAAGATGAATCATCTGAGCCTTTAGAACCATCACTGCAATCCTCCTCTTCTTTAATTGCAACATTAGCCGTTTGCTCAGGTGGATCCACCTCCATTTCGGAAAATGAATTATTGTCACATGTGGTGTCGACTGATTTGGTTTCACCATCAGCTTCCCCGTTCTCTTTGACAGGGGACCCATTGGTTTGATCATGATAGTCTCCATCATCCAAGGATCTTCCTCCTTGTTTTATTTGTGGAGTTGATGGAGCAGGAAACTTGTCTGCAGCAGCTGACTGATCGCAGTAATTATCGTCCATGTCAGTATCATTTTTCGGTTTCTCAGGCACTTCAGCTTCAGTGGGTGAGCTCAATTGCTGTAACTTCAGAACAGAACCCACAAATTCTTTAACAGACTTGAGCAACTCTAAGTTTTCACTTCCGCTTCTGCTGAATGCCTATCAGGACTAACAAACTTAGTATCCTTCACAACGAAGATCAAATCCGAAATCTAACACAAGGAGCTGCAATACACACCTTATGAACTACATGCTGCCAGATATTTCTCAGTTTCTCCTCTGATAGCGGCTTAATAAGGAACTCTACTGCACCAAGCTGCCAGTGATCAAACAAAGAGTACTATGACTGAGGGATCAAAATCGAGGCCATCCATAATATGCATCAGACAACGAAAATTAAAGAAGCATCAAAGAATTACTGTGATAGCTTCTGATCATCGGTCAGAAATATTACCGCTATGCACTTCATCATGGTGCTCAGGCAGTTCTCCGTAGAGACCACTATAACCACAGAAATTAACATGAATGTAAGCAAAGTTTTATATTATCACGAAAGATTGTATCTCATGCAACTATCTTCACGTCAGACTATACACATATGAACCTCAACTAACTAAATTCAGACACAATACTTACTGATAATAGGGAGGTCTTTAGCACTTTCCAAAATCTTGCATCTCGTATCGCTATTCTGTTCGTTTATCTATTATTGACACAAACAGGAAAGCAACTCATTAGTCATATATTTTCCTTGTGTATTCTAGGATGTTCGGCCCTAAACAAAATGCGAATATGTATTCGTCATAGCTTCACAAGTGTGCAGGTTACCTCTACTATAGCGACATGAAAGCTCTCATTCTTGCTTTCAATAGTAGATAGAGCCTCTTGCTCACTGAAATATGAAGCCACTGTATACAGAACAAGTTCACATTGTCATCCAAACTGTTTAAGCGCAGAATATAACAAACATTATGTATGCTATTGATCACATTTCACAGAGAATATTACAATTGTTTGCATTAGATTACTTTTTCGGAAACTGATTATAACACTTCCGGAATTCATCTTTACACTCCTCCATACTAGTCACAATTCACGATGCTCCTCTCACATTATGGAGTGTAAAGATCATCACCTGAATTTTTCCTATTCGCCCGAATTTAAAGCATCGGGACAATTGCCAACAAACAAGATTACCAAAAGGGGAAAATTTTAAGAACTAAATAGGAATGAGAAAGAATTGAACAGCCTTGCACTATGTTTCATATGATAAAGGAAATTGATGATCAAACAGTTCAAATTAATGAATATTGTGGACCTTATATTATTCAACAGAAAACTTCCTATTTTCAACAATAATTGGGCACTAAATACATATGCTTGCTCATTTATAGTATCCAAAACTGCAGCCATTTTTAACTTTGGAGAAACATGTTAACAAAATTTCAACAAATGATTCAAATGGGTAAAAAAAAAAAGTCAGGCTAAGGCTTGATTGTAGGGCTTGTTATACACATATAGATATGGCCTAAAAGGGTATTAAAGGACCAACTTGTTGTATAGTACATTCATAAACATTGAACCAACCACAACAAGCCAATTCCAATTATACATCAAAATGGCATCCCCATATACAATATGTTGAGTACTACATGGCGTCAACATAAACATGAGATTCAACCAACTTAACTAAGCCCTAATACAATGTTTTGTCGCCCTATGCGATCCAACCTGACTCGAATCCAGACTAAATAAATCGGATTATATCATATGAAATGTAAATCTCACCTATATACTCCATTTCCTCGAGCTTGGATTTTATCTCAGAAGAAGAGGTTGAATCTTCATCAAGGAGAAGGACCCTAAGGCCTTTAGGGAAATCCTTCCACTCAAGTAAATCATTAGCAGTGCAAACCATAGCTTGTTTTGCATCGTTTACCAACTGCTAATTAACCACATTTAGATCAAAACCTGCCACATTTATGCACTAAACATTAGTTACACTCTTACTAATCTTCTACTTAATGAATAATGATGATATTAATACACTAAATTAACTACTAAATTAAACATACATGTGATATAATTGATCATATAATAAAAGAAATTTAAGCTCCTTTGAAATTTGAAATTCAGTACATACAACAGTTCTAGGGGGAGGGCCAGGAAATTTACTGACAGATACAGATCATTAAAAGGCTACACATGATTTGCCAACACTCACAAGAATGATACAAAAAAAAAAAAGTAATAATAAAAACAGGAAACAAAAATGAAAAAATAAATCTTGTACCACCATGCAAAAAAACAAAGAATAATTGGGAGATCATTCATCCCAATGTTTCAGATCATAATTATTTTAACTTACAATCTCTTGGTTCAAATTTTCTCGATATTGTAATAAAAGGTTTGCGCGCATCTGATCCCCCTTCCGAACCTAACCTACTTGAAGTTAGAACCTAACCAACTTGGAGCTGGATAGACCAACTTTCTTTACGTTAATTGTGATGATGGTCAGAAATCAGAACTACTGATAATATAATAATAATAAAAGTAAATAATAATGATGATCAGACAGTTTAAAAAAATGATTTAACTAATCCATCTACAAAAGATTGTGATCTTTTTAACTTTTGGGTTTTTGAGCCAAGACTAGACACTCATCATGAACAAAACTTTAACCACAAGCTCAAAAAGAAAATCTTACTACAGTACGTTATAATGAACAGAAATGAGAAGAGAGAATGCATGCAAAGAATGTTGAGATTATACCAAACTGAAGAATAATAATAATAACATAGTAGTGCATAGAAATCTGAAGATTATTCTCAAGAAAAAAAGTGCAGAACTTTACCACAAATGTGAGGGGGGAGGAAAAGGAGCTTTAATTTACTGTCTTTTGAGCATAAAATCTATCTTTACAATTCAAAGAAAAGATGATAAGATAAGAAAAGAATTTGAATAAGGTAAGTTTGTAGTTGGGTTTTTTGCTGTGATCTTGCTTAGTGTAAAGAATTTTTTTTGGGGTATTAATTAGAGGAAGAGAGAGAATCAATGATACGTAAATTTGAGGGTGTTTGGACTTTTTTGACACCCACAGAGGTCAGGAGAGAGAGAGAGAGTGATGAGAGTAGTAGGGGACAATAAAAGAGTGTTAAATGGAGGCATCCTGGTTTATATATGTAGAAGGGTTAGAGAAAGTGTGGAGTAATAATTAATCGATAACCGGTTTTTGGTTTGCGCTATCTGATTTAGTTTAGTTTAATCTGATTTGAGTTGATTACTGTTACGTAATGGAATGCAATGGGTTGCTTGAAATGAAGGCGGAGTTGTTCCAGACTTGTTGAACCGAGGATTTTAGGCCTCTAACCTGAGGCTCATCCTCATCCCTCGGTGAGATCGTGACTCGCAATAGGTCTGTACAGATATCTTAACGCGCCACATGTTCCTTCCATGATTCCTGCACGATCCTAAACAACCCATAAACATAGTCTGATCGAATGTATTAATTTAGACATGTTTTCTACTTGAATTCCTTCGCTGAACTGATTAAATCACTAGCCTACTCAATTATCCTAGTCTCGGTTGGAGAGTATTTTACCTATGTGGGAGTGTATACAAGTAATACAACTAATCGACGAATTCTATACACAAGTAGTAGAATTTCTTGAAACGAATCGTACTATTTATGACTAGCTATGTGCGTATAGTTGCCATCAATCTAGAAAATTGGCCGGAATACAAAATCTCAAATATGAAAGGATTCCTCTTTGTTTACGGAGTATTTTCCACTTTGTATCGATAATTGACCGATTGAGATCTAAGTATGTACAGTATATCATTAGCTTTTATAGAGTTTTACAACAATGTATTATGTATGTCAAACAGAGATTGAGTGGATGTTTGCTCGTCATCTGCAATGTGATATACTGTACACTATACAATGACGATTTTTCACCTTTTAAGTACTATTTAGTTTTATGATTTACTCCTAAATTCGTTAATATCATTTGGAGTTTGGACCAACCTGATTTGAGACTATATTTCCTCCTACTCAAAGAGATTTTCCTGTTTTTTTTTGCAGTTTTGAGTTGCCATGTTGGAGCTATATTTAGAACAAATGAATCGTTCACTTCCTTTAAAAATTAGTAAGTATTTCATTCTGCATTGTAGTCAACCAACTCTACTTGATTTCAAGGTAAACGGGTCTTTCATTTAGTCTACAAATAGTCCCCAACATGACAATTCAAAACTGCAAAAAGAAACAGGAAAAATCACTTTAGATAGGAGTAGTATATCATAAAATGAATCTGATGAATTAAGTAAAAAAGAATCGTCATATATAATATATTATGGACCTTGTGACAAAATGAGTGAATGAGTCCACTTACTTGGAAGTTGGAATTGGGTAGAATTGGAAGTTTTAAAATGGGTGGCAATCACACGTGAGATACTGAGGTTACTAAAAAGAGTAGTGAATTAGTGATTATAAAATAGTGGTAGTTAATTAACAATTCATTGACATTAATCACATTATCCTAATGATTAAAATAATGAAGAATAGTTAGTTGCGCGCCCGCATGAACTGAAAAGCGCGCCAGTGCAAATCTAATTATTTGATTATGTTATTCATGTACGTGTTTCTATTAAGGCCTTTAGGAATTATGTGGTGATTAGCGAATAATTGTTTTGTTGTTATCTCTTACTACAATTTGTCTACACTCAAAATGATACACTTTTTTATACAGTAAAGCAAATTGTTTGGAAGACAAAGAATACCTTCAAATCATACATTTTGTTTGTTTGCCAATTGCCATGGTAAAATGTTGATTTTCGATGGCAGAGTTTCGGTTATCTTACTTCAAATTTGTTTTCTTTAAGTTTGAGAAAAATATATATACCGCCACCACCCATCGTAATTATGTAATATACTAATATTTTATGATTCTTATTGTGTTACAACTTACAGGTTATCAACTTTTATCAACACGCGTACCAGTATACTCCCTCCGTCCCACTTTAAACACCTCATACCCAAAATACCCCTGTGTTGAGGAAGGTGTACACGTTAATCGGTTAATCAAAGTTCTAAAAAAATTGCATAGTGAGTTAGATTAGAATCTTAGCAAAAATTTCATGCAATTTTTTTAGAATTTTGATTAATCGATTAACGTGTACATGCTTCTCAATAAGGGTGGTATAAGGTGTTTAAAGGAGTACGGAGGGAGTAGCTTACGCGACAAGGATCATAGGAGTAATTCTTATGAAGTATTGGCCATCCCAAGGACCTGATGAGAAAGGAGGATTGACACTTGACCAGTCGCGTCGTGCCAGTAAACTACAACCTCGATCACCATTTTTTTGGCCTTTAAAATAAAAAAATAAAAATCAAGGTTTAATTACGTAGTAGAGAAGACTCACGTGCCACAAATGATAGTCTTCAGTCTTTAGGCTCTGATCTAGTGATTTTAGCCTTATCCTCACGTGAATTGTAGGTGACGCAGACCTCTCTATGAGAAGACGTCGATTGTTCGTAGACTTATTACGGAGTAGTTACTCCCCCGGTTATTCTCAATTGCTAATTAATGTTGCTACAAACACACAAAAAAAAAAAAAAAATTGTCCAAATCTGAGGGAGAAGATGTCGATTTGTCAAAGGTATTCACAAAATGTTGTCCCATATTATTAGAAACACATATGATAAGGAGATTGATTTATAAGTTAGTGGGCTACTCGTCTACTCCTTATGTAACCAATAAATTAGGTTTTGTGATGTAACCTCACTAGGCGTTTGGATTTCCGGCATCTCTTCTACAATCTGCTGCTATGGCCTTCTACTCTGGTCCCAAGAGGGGGAAAAAAGCCAATTTCAAAGCATAATTCCAAGTTGGAGCAGAAAGTGTAAAAAATAAAGAGTACTACATTTGTGTTTGGTTAACACAAAAATATAAATTTCAGATGCGATCAATTTTGGATTCGAACTAGTCCAGTAACGAATTTAATTGATGTATCTTTAGGTAGCTAGATAGAGGAAATAGTAGTAATTTCCGATGTGAACTCGTTCTTGGTTTTTATCAATGATCGAAGTATATCGCAAAATGCGAAATAGTCTTACTTTAAACCAAATTCAAGTGAAAAAACACTACTTAGCTAATATGATTGCATGCGTTCGGCTAACTAAGACCTTGCACCTTTTTTATGCAAGTCACACAACACTCCACCTAATGTCATCCATACAACTTTTCATCTTAACCACATTTTTTGCGGTTGTTAAATTCAAAATTGCCATATTGTGTCGTGTGACATGAAATGATGAACAAATTAAAAAGGACTTGTGACGTTATTGTTGTTGAATAATGTTTAGTAATCTCAATCATATACGAGTAATCATAAATTGGAAAATATCACATGTCCCCTTTACTTTATTTGAAAAGTCTTACATTCATGTCCTTTCTCCCCATGGATCGGATTAATTAACACATTGAAGATTTTTTTATTTATTAAGAAAACTAGATGGCCACAAACACAAACAAAGCAACGTACGGCTATTTACAAACCGTTTGTATACTTCAATTCTAGGGGCGGCAAGTACAACTAGTCATATCATACTTTTGAAAGCATAACATCGATTAAGTGCTCGTTTGGTTAAATTTGAAAAGTCGCCTTAGATGTATGAAACTTGGTAAGAATTGTTTGACTAACCACCAGAAATTAAAATCCTTTTGGGCATGAAGGCCGAGGTTGAAAAAGGTTCCATGTGAACGGCACTTTGTACATGAGTCGGTCGATCTCAAGAGACTCTGAACCGAGACGTAGAATTCCAACTTATATAGATGGAGCCATGGAAGATTAGGTAATTAGCAATTCAATGAGACAGATTGAGTATTTAAGAATTGATTAGTGCCTGGACTCACTAGAGATGTAGAGAATGTAAGAGGTGATATCTTGTCCTCACAACTAAACAAATACAAATAATATACCAAGAAAAATGCATGACAAGAAATATATGAGAGGGTCAATCACTATTATATACTCGTACAGTAACTAGACTAGATAATCTTGTCAGTTTATGCATTTAAATGATTGTGAAATCAAATTTGTAAGTTTGTGAGAGAATGATAACAATTTGCAATAGAGACTTTCGTATATGGTCGAGTCATTTTCGAGGTTAGACAAAGAACAATCCCGAAAATTCCGATATGTAGTATACTATGACAAATAACAACGTGTAGGAATCCTCTAGAGTTGAAAATGAATTTATTTGGTAGAGTTTACCTAAAAAGGTTAGAATAAATTATTTAACATTTTTATTTGTGTCTTTTAAAATTCTATCATTTTGTCTTATTACTACTTTTGGTAAACTTCACAAACTCCACCAAGAAAAAACTCTAAAATATCCTTACCCGTACAGGTCTTTTCACTGATGAAGTTCAAGCCGGGTAGTTTAGATGAAGGTACTTGTAAACATATACTCACAATTTGAGATCTCACAATGTAATTTGGTTGAACAATGACTGGACAATCATACAAGCATTTGTAGTTGCCAACCACTAACCGCTAAAAGGTGTATGTAGTGTCTATCTACACTTAAAAATCGAGTTTCAGGTAAAATCCCGTTAGAATTCCTCGTAAATCTTGTACAGGTCTTTTCACTGATGAAGTTCAAGCCGGGTAGTTTAGATGAAGGAACTTGTAAACATATACTCCCTCCATTCAAATCCACTCTTCCTATCACTTTTCGGCACGCACTTTAAGGTGCGATTCTACCTATGTTTGAGATTACGTAAAATTCTATAATTTTGTGAAAATCACTATTGACATTTAATCTTGTTTGTCTAAAATTTTTGGAATTTTACGTAATCTCTAACATAGAGAAAACCGCGCCTTAAAGTGCGTGCCGAATAGTGTTAGGAAGAGTGGACTTGAATGGAGGGAGTATTTTAGATCCGAAATTCTCTCCCCGTGCTATCCCGACACCGAGAAAAATTACAGCATCTCATAGCCTCAGGCCTCAGCAATATCAACAGGGACTAGATGTTCTTCCTCTACAATTTTTGTATCTACATTCAACAATTATTCTTGCTAAGTGCTAACTTGAAAACTATTGATGTGAACAATTGAATGTTATCATAAACTTGTAAAGTAACACGGGATTGTTTGATCCATTTTATTTATTATACGGATAACTACTGAAGATGATCTCTGTATACAAAAATCTGTATAATTTCAAAGCATTGAGAATCAGACGTTGATAAAAGGTAAGACTAAGCATGTTGAACTGACAACCACTATACAGTGGAGATAAAGACTTCTTAGACATTGCAAGACATCTCATATGTAGTGTCATTGTGTGCAACACGATTCTTAAATTTCTCATATCGAGTGTAAAAACCATTAATGTGAGTGTAAAACTTTTGAAACACGACAATGCTATCTAGTCTAGTATTGCATCATTTGCATGTAGTAATGAAACAAGTCACCTGGAGAAAAAGTTACGTACATTTCATTGAAGTGGAAAACATTAAACCGGTTTTGGGTAATGAGCTCGTACATCTAGCTTTTCTCTATAAATTTGCTATTATCACAAAAAATACAACTTCTCCACCTATCGTACATTTCTTATAAAACCTATTAGGTGACCTATAACATGAATCAATGTAACAAAATAACATCAAGAAGAAAAAAGTTCACCTTCCTATTGCAAGTGATTTGAAGATATAAATATCATCGACGTTGTTTCTTGATCTATGATTTTCTGGATGGTGGAATGCCGGTGTATTATCAACTGCTTGATGAGCTGTTGCTTGGACGGGCAACCCAGTACTGTTTTACGGCAACAAGTATTTTCTCCGGCACAAATGGACCATCTTCATGGTCCATTAACTTGACATCCCATCTCATGCCACGAGCGATTTGCTTGACCTTGTTCAGAGGATCAACTGCATCTCTGATGATAACTACACCTTCAGGGCGCAGGATACGGTCCATTTCCAAAAGTATGTCTTCATATTCACACCTGCACACATTTCGTGTTTACAGTTTACTTTAGTCAAGGCAGAGGAAATGTAGGAGCAGAAAGTGAAGACAAGGGGAGGATGGCATATCAGTGGAGGAATTGCAAACAATGGCAAATCAACTTCATCGGTTTGGACAATGTATTTTACCCACCAACCCAACAAGATAACAGTGGAAGTTGGACCGGCCAAAAATTCACCTAGAGAAATGATACTTCTGGATGAAGAAAGCAACATTTGTCACAGAGTGTTGCTTAAAACGGAGTTCAGAGTTCGTCTACCGATTTTAGAAACTTGAAGCAGCACCACAATATACACTGTTCTTAGATGGTGAAGACTTACTTGTCCTGGTACATGCTGAACAAAGCATTAGCGTGGATTAGGTCATATGTTCTTGGGTATGTAGAAAACCCTTCACACCTGAAAGAATGACACACAATAACAATATCAGAAACAGCTTACATGTGACATTGAGATCTCAACAGCATATCAACATAGCATTAATTTCAGGTTGCCTAACATGAGCAGAAGAATGAGGGAGAGACCACAAAGAGGGAAAAACAGATGAAGAGAGAAAATTGTGAGATAGGGAGAAGGGGATGGATCATTTTGGGACTAAGGTTTGGTTGTTGTTGTGTGTAGGGAGAAGGGGATGGAAAAGGAAAGAAAAGGAAAAAGAAGAAGAAGAAATACGGAACACCGAAGAAAAGGGACGGAACACCAAATAAAAGGCAAAAAGATGAAAGAGAAAGCAAACTTGAAAACAAAATTAAATGGAGTGGAAAACAAACACAATCGGCACTAAGAGTTGCTCTATCTGCTCGCTCGAGTCACTCCTATCTAAAGCCTTAGTTTCTACAATGCCAAGTAGACCCTATATGTTTCTATAACTAGATCAGAAGCGGTCAATAAATCTCTTCATTCCCATCTCCCCTATTTTCCCCAATCCAATATTGGAGTTAACAATAGCCCCATGGCAAATCAAGTGAAAACCATGGCAATAAAAAACATTGCCTTATGGACGCATATGATAATGCATAGGGCCTTAAAAAGTGGCTAGACTTCTTATCTATAGTTTCAGCGCTGATCTTTAACTTAGCTTGAAACCACAGGGAAGAAAAATAAGTTATAAGCATGTATCTAATCTAAGTTCCACTTCCATCAAGGCAAAAGAATAAACGGGAACAAAGACGACAAGATGCTAACAGAAAAAACTACATAAGCAGATACCGTGAATGTAAGTGACATACCAGTCATGGTATATGCCGATTAGACCTCTTTCATACACCACTCCTAAAGTGTTCTCAGCAATGGTG
>JBBYHQ010303076.1:0-18936 GCA_038382645.1 Spergularia azorica | reverse complement strand
TGTTATGTGCACTAGTTAACATCAAAAATTTATTGACATTTTTTTATAGTGTTACTAATCAATTAAACTCGAACAAACGCCTTTATCTTACTTCGTTATTGGTCTGGGGTGAAGGAGCAATTTCACCCTGGCGGCCCCCACTATCACTCGGAGGAAGTTTGGTCTGGGTTTGAAGATCGGTCATATCATACCCTCGCGATACAGTCTCGAGATTTGTGAATTCTAAGATCTTCTCCCACCCCAATTGCGTTTATGTTTCATTGATTGATTATTATCCATTATTTATTCGTTTTTTTTATATACGAACAACTACATGCAACAAAAAAGACGATACAGTGATTCAAACCCGAGACAACATGCAACCTGCTATTATTCCGGCCTCTCATAGGCTCATTTTCGGCAAGGAGGGGTTGGTAATGAAATGTTTGATTCGTATTGGACATTGACGCGGTTAAGGCGACACGGCCTGCAATTTGTATATTATGTGCGTAACAGTTAAGTCGGAATGCGATAGCCGGCTATGAAAAACGTGTATAATACTCCCCAACATAATACTACAAATCTTTTGTTTCCTTATACAAACAAAAGAAACTCGTTAAACATAATTAGCTGTACACTAATTACTAAATTAGTTTACTCGGTCTCAATATTTTCTCGTGTGGTTTTTTCCACTATATATTAACTCTACTAGCTTACTCGTTCTCCTCTCCTCTCTCTCTCCTTTGTGAATCACTTCTCCCTCACGTCTTCCCCTTCTCTCCTTCTTCCGCCTCCTCTCGCACCAAACTCGTCATACCGTTTCCAAGGGGAAGATCATTGAATTTTCGAGTTTACGGGTTTTCGTTTCGGGTTTTACGATCAAGATTAATTAATTTGGTTGATCATCATCAACGTTGCATTTTGCAGGTTTGTCTTTGGCAACTTCTCTCTCTTAAAATTTTTTTGTTTGTATGATTTGGTTTGGAAGAATTTGGTATGCGATTATTGAATGATAATTATTATTAGCTACCTTTAGCGTAAATTTTCTGTTTAATGGGAATAATAATACGTTTCTTTGATCATTCAATGTGCTAGTATAATAAATTGTACGTTTTAGTAGTAATATTCACGCGTTTGTGTGCTAGATAGGTGTCTGGATGTTGTCTCGAGCTTGACTCCTCATGGTTTATATATCGCGGTGAGGAAACGAATTAAAAACAATAGTACGAGAATATTGGTGAATTAAATTGGAAAATAATTCATATATCATGAAAAGTTTTTGTATGATCATAATGTCTTAGCTTCTCAAGTAGTGTTGAATGGTTGAAAATAATATAACGAACCCAAAAAATGTCATAACATAAACCGGGAATTCTGATAATTTATTAGTATTAAAAGGAATAAAATCGGTGCAAAAAATTTCAATCATTGGAAAAAAGAAATATTCTACAATAATTAATTGTACTTATTATTGAAGGACTCTTGTTATAATGATCATGATCATATATCTTGCAAGTACGTGTAGACGCGCAATAATCGTGTTCGTGTATTTTTATGGTGGAATTCCAATCAATTGAATTTTAATCATATCGTACCAAACTAATTAAAATACGCTATCAACAAGAAATTTGAGGGACTGAACATGATTTTACGGACGTGGTTACTTATTGGACGTATAATTCATCGTAAAATTTCCATATATCGTATGTCTTTTAAAATATTTCCGCCGTCTACCATTAAACTTGTTACATATCTCTGTGTCTCGTCTTTAGACGAAATTGTTTGCCATAGTTACCTTTGCTCATTGATTAAGGAAGTTGCAGTACACCTCCTTTGTTTTTTTTTTGTTACAACAGCACACCTCCTTTGTAATTCTCGATCAAAACTCATTCGTAATACCACTTCCATTAAAATTGTGATTTGACACGACGAATTGAATTTTATCAATTAAGGAATATGCATATAATAAGCTTTTTGGTAATATATCACGAAGAAATACCATACATACTTCCAAAAGTCAAGTAATTTGGTAGGTAGAGCCCCTCATTTTCTTCCCTTTGGTTGTTTTAGTTATCAAAATTACTTGACCATTTCAAAACATATTGTTTCTTTAAACAATCTCCTCAAACATTCTTCAATCTTCATTTATCGTATATAAATTATGTCGGTTTCTGACCATTTCACACATTGCGTCACGACCCAATTTAATTATTTTTGTATAATGTCACTGGGCAATTATTTATTAATGTTTTACTATATGCTTAGCTTATACATATGACTCGTTATAAGGTTAGGTTCATGCGTGATCTTTTTTTTTTTTTTTTTTTTGAGGTCAGGTTCATACGTGATCTTCATTCTATTCTAATAATAAATATTATTCCGACTTTTATTGTGCAGACTCTCGCAACATTGGTTGATCAATTACGTTACAATTTGCTAAGTAATCAAAAAAATGAGTGAACACCAAAGAGTGTACCCAAGAAACTCACCACCAAACTCAGATGACCACTCAAGCTCAAAACCCTTCGTGGAGACGCCACCGGTCTCCGGTGAGCACCAACGGAGGTTGAGCCAAGACTCATTTGCCTCATCAAAGATGAGTTATGGATATGGACCAAACCCGGGAACATATGTCGTCCAAGTGCCTAAGGATCACGTGTACCGTGTCCCACCACCGGAAAACGCCCACAAGTTTAACCTCTACACAAAGAGGAAGGCCAAGAAGAGTTGCTGTAGCCGCTGCATTTGCACAACTTGTACTACAATTCTCATCCTAGTCATTCTCCTAGCTTTAACCTTGGGTATTCTTTACCTCGTTTACAGTCCTAAAGCTCCTAAATACAATATCCAAAATGTCCACGTCACAGGGGTAAATTTGACCGCCAAGAATGTCGTCTCCGGGGCCACCATCGCACCGGTTTTTAACGTCACGGTAAAAACCGACAACCCGAATGGTAAAATTGGGATTTACTATGAGCAAGGGAGTAAGATTAGTGTTTACCATGATGGGGTAAATCTTTGTGACGGTGAATTTCCGGCTTTTTACCAACCACCAAACAGTGTAACGGTTTTCTCAACGGAGTTAAGTGGGGCCGGCATTGTGTTGTCCAACTCAGCAAGTCAGAAGCTGCTGAATCAGCAGAAAGACGGAAAAGTGCCGTTAGAAATGGACGCTAAGATTCCCGTTAAGATCAAGCTTGGGTCCGTTAAGTTATGGACGATTAACGTCAAAATCACGTGCGACGTAGCGCTGAACGCGTTATCAGCTGGCGCTAAAATCGTGTCTAAGGATTGCAAAGTGCACGTGACACCCTGGTAAGCGCGTTGTGGGCCCACTTGGTGATGTATTTTTTGGGCCGAAAAGGTCGTTGGTGGGCCCGATCTTGAGATGTTAACGGCCGTTTGACAGAAGAAGAGGTCAATTTGCAAATTGCATGGTTTGACTTTGGAGGTGTTGACTTGACATGAAAGGAAACAATTGTGGTATTATTCTTTTTTTTTCGGTTTTTTTTGGTCATGATATTAATTTGGAACCATTTTATTTTGGTGTTTATATTTGGTCTACAATCAAGTACAGAAGAAAAGCTTAGGTTATACTGGTACTTACGTATTCAGAACACGATTTATACTCTATTATTATACATAATAATGATAAATGATGATTACTTTGTGCATCCAATGTTTGGTTCATTTTTAGAAGTTTTTCTGTAATTTGGTTTTACGTAATGGTTTACAATTACTGACAATGTGCATACACATAAGCACATTGTCATTTGGTATCTCTTCAATGTGTAACTTCTAAGCAGATTGACCTTCTATCCGTAACCTAGGTCCCAATCCGTAAGTTATGTTTGGGAACTTGAAAGAATTGCGTATCTCCCTAACGTGAGAAGTTCGACTATTGTCATGCATACCACTCAAATTTGTGGGGAAGTCGTGCAATCTTGCATAATCTGCCGGCATGATTTAATCGAAATTGAAAAGGACATCTGACATTCGCACTCATCCTTGTCAGGCATAATCTATGCCACTGATTATTATTGATTGGATTTGATGAAGTCGGAAAACATGAACACGACGATTGGTACAGCTATGATATACAAATTCTTTTACAAGACGATTCGTATTACTTATCATCGAAACAATAGATTAAAACGCGAATATTCTCCTGATTCATTCAATACAAACATTGGGATCAATTGTACAACTACGAAAGTAACCAAAACATCTCCTACAAGGGCCTACTAAGCGAAGCAAGCTCGTGTCAAATTAGACACGAACAGTAAGCAACAAGAATTGGAACATCCCAACTCCCAAGCTCATACAATGAGAAGAAACGAAACAATGTGCATCTTCTCTTTAATTCAGAATGAATAAATCAGTTTAAGAGTCTCAGACCGTCTAATTCCAACAAAATAGTTCCATCTATACAGAACAATGTGATTTTTCTAAAGACTAGGGAGTACCAGTACATGTTTTATTGCCCTTAGGAGCTATTATGCTGTATACTAACTCGTATAATAATTACTTAGTTACAAACTATAGGGGGGATTTTAACCTTTTATTATGTTGACTAAATGATTTTCGGAACATCAAAGATAGGATCTTTATTCTTCATTCTGTACATGTCAAAATTCAATAGATATAGTATCAGTATCATGGACAAAGGTTACCTTGGTATGACTTGAACTTGATGTATACGCCCCAATCTGTACTGTACGGCCTCCTGACAAACTGACGGGATTATGGTTGGGACATCTTGTGCTCGTAGTTTCTCTTGGCTTCTGCAATGTTATTCTGCAGCTCTACATACATTTGCACAGAGCGTTCAGACAAGTTGCATAACTGACTTAGAAAGATGACCAAGCTTGATCGGAAATGATCATAGCCCGTATTCCATTCCTCGAAGGCACTTTGAGGCGCAAGCATCTGTAGTTCTGGATCTGTCCCTTGACGGGCCTTCTTCCCATGAACTTTCTCTTGGCGTGGAATAAAGCGAGATACCTCAGCAGCTAAGCCCTTGATTGTGTCGGCCACTTCCTTCGCCGGCAACTCTTTGAGTGAGTCGAGCCAGACACCACAGGTAGTGTAGATAGGTGGGCCTGCATTCCTCAACCTTAATTGTAGGGGAAGGGCCCACCGTCTCTTCTTTGAGGACTTCTCTTGAACTGAGACACATTTATGCAACCAGTCATTGATCGCCTGAACATAGGATTTGAGAGCATTGCTCCACTTTGTGAAACTCCAGGACAAGTTGCTCAATTCATCTTCAAGATTTACTGTGACCTGCCGACGTGACTCTGATTGAAGGAGAAGTTTGGCATTGCCATTGGAGAATGCAATCGTAATTATGTGCACTTGTAGCTTGTGGCACTCAAACATCACTTCCCACATGCGTCGTAACCTGTCAAAAGATATCCAAGCAAATGAATGTAGAACACAAAACATTACAGACCCGTGCGCTTCCCCTAACTAATATGGGAACGCATCAACCTCAAAACTCATAATTTGATACTGCAACCAGTCGTTTATAGATTTTCATAGTTTTTCTATAGGCTTCAGGAGGCAACAACGAGAACTGACAAGGTCCAACTACCCTAATTTAAGACACAGACTGTTAAGCACTTCACAGCAAAAGACATCCTGTGGTTTTGCAGTCCTGTACCATCGTACTGGCCAAGGGTTTTGTTAGTAAATGAGAAGCAAACAACAATTCATTAAAGGCTCTCCTTCTCTATTCCCCCCTGTTCCTATCTCTCTATCTCTCTCTCAGACTCACTATCTAAACCCACAATAAGTAAAGATATCATATGCACAAAAGAGAGATAATAACCATTATCATGAACATGTAAATTTCTTGGCAGATAGAAACTTATATGTTTGTGGCTGCATAGCTAGGGAATACATAAAGATAAGCATACCCATCAATCAAGTCCTCAAGTTGTGGTTGCAACTCCTGGTCCCGCATTTCTTCAATTTTTCTTGAAATTGAATCAATTCTATGAATTGCAATTCGTATCCTTGAGTGCAAATCCTTGACAACAGCACGGGTCTTGTCAATCCTATGCTGACTTTCACACCTAGATTCTTGTTCTCTCAAAAGCTTACATTTCACATCATATTCCCTTCTGACGAACTGGCTAGCCTAAACAAAAGAAGTTCAAAATGTGGAGCATCCACAAACCATAGTATAATCACTCAAAACTTAAATTCCAAGTAGCTTGACACTTGATCTCAAAAAAAAAAAAAGAGAGTAGCTTGACGCTTGTTAACACGAACTAATCACAGATCAACATTTATAGATTGAGTAACCATTCGTCAAATCTCAATAGTCAACATCCACATTTTCACGAAACATAAATGTAGCATAATAAGATCACCGGGGCCTAACTTTCAATTTTGTTAAGAGCTAATGCTAACAGTCTCATTACCTATTGGAAAATGTTGTTATTAAGTGGACAATTAGGAACAGAAATGTGTTGAAGGTAGTAAACCAGTTATTGGGCCTCAACCATCAGCTTAAGCTTTTGGTTGGAATGGTTCTCTAACACGGTATCAGAGTCTGAGTGTCGCCTCAGTGACCCTGAGATCTCGAGTAATCGAGTTCAAATCCTGGAGCCCCCTCCTCTCAAGTGCACAAGGTATGGGAGGGGATGTACATCTATCATCCACGCTTCATGTCCAAAGGGCATTTGCGTGAAAGGGAGTATTAAGTTATTTAACCAATTATTGGGCCTCAATCATCACCATAGGCTTTTGGTTGGTAATTTGGAACGGGTTTCTAACAAAATGATCCAAAAAAGTAATTCAATTGATCCAGGTGAAGTCCACAGAACCTCTCATATGAATACACAGGCATGGCACCGAAGATGAGAAGAAATCATTGTAGCTTTAGGAAGTCTCTTACCTTAACTTCATCATAAAGCTTTTTCTCCCATGCAAACAGCCTGTCTAATGTTGAAGCATGACTTCCAGAAATCTTGTAAAAATTCTCAAATAAATCACTGGTATAGTCCTCAATATCATCTCTTGAATGTGAACCCAGAGGGTTTCTGGAGGATCCCGAACGGAACGATGCAGTTCGATGCCATGTTAGGAATTTAACTGAGGCTTCAGCGGGTTCTGCGTAAGCATACAATTACAGAATGGCATTAGCTAATATTATTCCATTCAGTTCCAATGACCAAAAAATTACTCTTCTAGCTTTGAGATACATTGGACAAAATCAAAATGTATCTTAAAATCTTATACTACTCCTTTTCATGAAGTAGCAGATGGACATCCGCTTTTCCATTGAAAGTCAATTGGAAACAATCTCTGTGCCATGGTAGAGGAAAGTTTGGGCAAGCCTGACCCCCACCCCCACCCTCCCCCGCTTTCCCAAAACAAAGGGTGACGATGAATCGATGATAATGATGGGTAGTTGATATGACTCCAGACTAGTGAAATATAAACAAATCAACATAGAGCTCCAATAGTTATGAACTCCATGACAACATACCACAAATTACTAAATGAAGAACCCGGTTTGTGACAGCATCTGCTGTTCATCATTCTGAATAACTGGCGCTATAATATTTTCAGTATCTAACACCAAATGGCACAAAAGATACTCCAAGCAGTACATTCTGCACATTTGGCACTACGCATTTTGCTCATCTTATTTTCTTAAACTTTATTTCCATTCAACCATAACGAAGCTCACAATACAATTTGTGTGCCTGCTTCACTGACGTTTAAACTTATCAACACGTCCGATGTACTCCCTAAGTCGTTTTTTTCAAGCTGGCAGATTTCATCCAGCTTCTCAACAATTCGATTAAAGGCCTTCAAATGAAGACCATCTTATAGGACTGCTCAGACTGCAATTGCTCCGGGCAATAAACCACAAAAAAATTCTGAAATCACCACAAACTACCCCTAGGTCAGCAAACCAGTTCACTGAGCATTTGCTGATGCAACTAAAATTCAAAACCAGATCCCTAATCAAGGAATTCTACAAATTTCACCAAGGGACCTCTTGTCACTCAATAGTCTATAGTTCTGTATGCTCTCTACCACTCCTTTATTTTTTTTTGACAAAGGACTATCGTTCGAGGAAGATCCTATAATCCAATGATAACCCTCTGATGCAACCTTCTCTCCAATGTACTTTAGAGGTTTAGTTTATTTGTTAATTTAGTTTCAAGGTTTTAAATTAAAAACTTAAGAAACAACAAGATTGTGGTTGGAGAGTGTGTATTTTGAAAGTCTAACATGAAAGAGGGAATGAAAGAAATTTATAAGAAGATCGAGATGCGTAGCTCAAATACTATGAGAAAAAAGTGAAATAGAGACAATTTCACTATCACAAGCAAGACCGAAGACTATTGTTCGAGGACTATTCTCTGACTTTGGCATGAAGTGATTTCAGGAAGTCTAGACCTTCTCTCAAGGTGCGGCCTTCCATTGGGTGATGGTTCCGTGAAGCCTAACAGTCTAACCTCATACAGCTTTTAATCCAGTTTAGTCCAAATGTAAGCGTTATTTGTCAGAAGCCCTTTTGACAAAGGCTAATTTGCATTCAGCAAGACCAATGAGTGTGTACTAGTTCTCTTGTGGGTTCTCTTTATATCAGGTTTAATTAATTTGGGGAGGTTCAGAGAATGGGAACTCGAGGCTGTTACTAAATATAATTTGCCGGCTGGATCCCATTGCTTTCTGAGAGAACAGGACTTCTCCAATATTTCAGGCGTTATTCATTAGTTTAGAGCTCAGGTAATTTTCACAACCTCATCGTAAGCTAACACTGCAGGTCCTTCTAGGGGTCTAGCAAATACCCACCTTCAATGAAATCAAGGTAGTGGCTATGACTCCCCATTTAATAATGCTGGCTTAATTTCTTCCTAGTAGCATCCTATGTTTTATATTCCCACTCCAATGGAGCAAAACATTCATTATTCTTTTAAAGTTGGAACATAATGGAATAAAGCAAATGACTCACTAAACAGTACGCGCTTCTTAAATTGTAAAGTAACACATGGTTCACAGAGTTCTTGACTGCAAAATTTATAATAATCTGGGAACAGACTCCATACGTTGTCATTATAGAAGTCAGGCTGATAACTTCACCTTGCATATGCAGGGACCTTTAAGGCATGATACGATGTTTTTTGTTTTGCCACAGTAACTGATTTTTCAAATAAAAGACTAACCAATAAAACCAAACACTCAGTAAAGTACATGTTGAAAAGTAAAAGAATCACCTTCTTGAACTTGGCTTGGATCTTCTCCACATGAGAAACAAGACTTCAGTATACGAGCTGTTGATAACCCACCAGCTGCAAATCAAAAGTAATATACTTGAAAAAGCTATTAAAATTATGAGTTTCGAGCATTCAACATTCCACTACGAAACCCACCCACACCATAAAATTAAGGGAGAAAGGTGGGGTAGGAGAGGGGGTAGCGTAAAGTAGTTGAATAATGATATGATAAATTGAATCCAACTTTATCCTGGAACAAACTTCCCCTTTTTCTCAATGGAAGGGAAAAATTAAAGAGTCATTTTACTGTGAGACCCTCTCAAAGTATTTACACCAATTAAAACCCGTACTCTGCTAAATGCACCCTACCACACTCTAACACGGCACATTCACACCTCGCCCCATTTTTCTCTCTACTCCATCTTCCAAACGACACATAGTTTGCGAGATACATTCCCTTTTTCCCTAATCCAAGCAAATATATCAGCAAAGGACAGAAGCAAATATAACTTTTTGAACCGAAGTCCAATAGACATTTATGCAGTCCGACCCCCATGTTGAAAACATGAGACACTTTTTCTGTCTAGACGACCCAGAATGAAAAGTCGAGATTAATTTTCTAGGGCGGGAATGGAAGATGAGATATATTTCTATCTCTTTTTACGCCTTAATAATATTTGACCCGTTCCAGTTTGAAAAAGTTATAGGATGACGATCTTTTAGTTATCAAAGTTGAACACCAATATGTGATTTAGGTGTTTAAATAAGAAAGAAGTATCCCAAGCTAGCTGATGTGTGACAGCACCTCTCTCTCCCTATTCTTTTACAATCTGTTGCATGAGTCAATGGGATAATGATCTTATTAACACTGCATACAAGTATGTAAATGGGTGTTGTAAGCATAAGTGTTAAGTTAACTGCTGCGTACAAGTTCCGGCCGGGATAATTTTGGGAAAGATCAAACCAATTTGAACCGCTCACCATAAAACACTCATACAGTCATACCCATTCACCCAACTAAGCTAGGTTCAACAATTTTTTACTTAAAAATTACTCAAAAGCGACAGGGGAAGGCGTCTGGAAAACCACGTCAGGGACTCCGTTAACAGTCATCCCAAGAAGATCCATGCATCTGACGACAAAACTTTGCCCGAATATCTAACATGAGGTCACAATTCCTGAACTACAAAAACTAAAACATACAGCTGCAAAGAGAGAACAAAAAGTCATCTTCTAATAAATAGAACACATGAAGGGAAAAAATGGCCTTACACTGTTGCCCAGGCAATAATGGCCGGAAATGTAGCTTGTTGGCCTCTAACATTCTAGGCACTTCTTTTCCGGATTCAGAGGCCTTAATGAATAGATGCTCCACATCTCTCACACTCGAGAAAAAGTCCTTAGGGGCTATCTTATGCTCAATATCATCATCTTTTGCAGTTGGCACCTTAGCATTTGGAGTAATAGTCTCTTCTGATGACTTTGTTTTCAATGGTGAGAGTTTCGGTGAGCTGGCCTTCTCGTCATTCAGCAACTCACTTTCAAGTTCTACACTTTCTGCAGTCTGCACTGTTGGAGAAGAATCAGTTACAACATGACTTTCTTTTCTGTTAAGATTTTTAAAACTCCGAACCAATGTCTCAGAAGAGGGGTCATCAAATTCATCCTCTGACTCCGATTCCTGGCTTAGTGGAGAAGAGATTTTCCCCTCTTCCTCTCTTAATCTAGGAGTTTCCTCATCTTCTTTAGTGTGTTTGTGATCATAGTTGTCCCTAAATCCATAGTCTACTTCTCCTTGCTCATGAGATGATAAATGATTGTCAATTGGATGGAACAGACCAAAATAATCCCAGGGTGGTGTTTCAGGTTGGTGGGTTGGGGTTTCAGGAGGGTGAGTTGGGGTTTCCGGTTGATGAGTCGGAGTTTCAGATGGCGATGGTTCTGCCTGTTCACGGAATCGAGGGGTAGTATTCTGTGAAGCACTTAAAGAAGTTACTGTCCCAGTGACTACAGATGGAGGCCTTTCTTCAACCTTTCGAGTGAAGTTGCCTTTAAACTTCATGTAATGAACCTGAAATCGTCCAGAGGTAGGAGGGGAAGGAGAAGGTGACATATGTTCATTAGGCCCGACATGCTGTGATGTTGATGGTGAGGAAAATGAAAAGCGTGAATATGATTTCTCAGTCAAAGCAAGTGGTTCAGGAGTGGCACTAGTTGACGTATACAGTGAAGACTCCACGGGAGCATCAGGCTGCACAAATTTTCTAAGTGCTGTACCAGTAGTTTTCAGCGAATGAATATAAGCAACATGAGCAGCAGCTAGCGCACACCTCCCATCAAGTGCTTCCCGAACAAAATTCTTCCTTTCACGGCATAACTGAAGGGACTTATCATCCACTAATTTAGAGCTTGCTGCACCCATACCCCCAGACCTCTGTCTCAAGCAAGCCTTTCATAAAAAGCAACAACGATTGAAATCTTCAGCCTGTAAAATGTAGCAAAATTAAATATCAGCAGTAAGTTCCATAATCCACGAAATCCTTCTGATCAATTGATCATGCCTTTAAGGCTTTAACTAATCATAGAGTTTGTTTATCTGTCAAACTAGAAAAGGGAATCGAAAACTGCCAAGTGTAAATTGAAAATGTTTCTTTCCCGGGGGGTTGCACCGGTATAGGTGGCAAAGTAGACCCAAGGTATTCTGAACACCAGATCGCAACAGGTGACTAAAATAAAATGCGGCTGTAGTAAATGTATATAGACATCCTAAATTAAAAATTTACCCTTGCACCATAATGCAGGGGCAAAACCTTCAATACTACAAAGAAAGATGAAATACTTAAAAGCTGCCAGGACCTGATGTAAAAAGGTGTATAAGTAAATCTACTCTCCAGATCACTGGAACGATTTCAGTCCAGACATCGTTAGAGAAAAACTAATGAAAGAATGGCAAGGACATCAACACCAAGGAATAGAGAAAGGCAGGGAAGCATGGGGAAAAAACACCAGGGGCTGCAAAATTTCAAACTGAAGCCTTAACAGAAAGAACCCTCAACAGAAGAATCCGTCGAAAACTCATCACAAGTTCACAACTGTAAACCAATTACCAAGGTCACATACAATCAGATCAAGAGTCAGGAAGAAACGAGACAAAAGACAAGAAATGGAGCACCGTAAGAGTATCTATACCCGAACATTCATATGCTCATGACATCGAACCTAAAAGCGGTTGGTTGTGATTGCTTTGTTCATAATCATAATTTGAGATGAAATCCCAGCAAAACTAAACCCCCCCAATTCATAATCATATAATACTCCACATCATATCATTAGAAGTACAATTCATACACCCAATTCAATGATATTGAATACTGAATACCAAGATGAACATTTACAGTCACAATTCTACTGAAACTTGCAAAAATATAAACAAATTGCGATCATTTCAACCAAACTTTACAGGGTTTCTTCAAAAAAAAAACTCAGATATTTGAAAGAAATGCAACAATAAACCCAATTGTGCATCAAACTCAAGTGTTCAAACAGCAAAAAAAATCAGTGAAATTCCAAAACTAAGCAATTACTCAATCAATAAGACAAACCCCACGTCAAAATTCCAATCAATTCCAATCAAATTAGATTAAGAAAAACAATAAAAGCAGTAAGAAAAATTGAACTGAGCAATTACCTGAATGAAAAACAGGAAACCCAGATAAGATTACAGTTCAATTGATAGAAATGAATAAGAAACAGGTGAATTTGTAGGAGAATTATATCAAAGATGGGATCTTTTGTGATGAAAAGTGTGTGTACTATAAGAGAAAGTAGAAAGAACTGAAAATAGTAAATCTGAGAACATGTGTGAATTAATTAAAAAAACCCAAAAAAAAAGTGGAACTTACCGAGTAGGAAGATTAGAGAAGGATCAGCATAGAATTCAGAGAAAACCCAGATGAGATGAGAGAGAGAGAGAGAAAGAAAGAATAAAGAAATGGGGATTGGGGGTGCTGGAAAGTGTGAGAGAGAAGACTCATAGTAGAGAATCAAAGATGCATGCAAAAAGGAAGCGAAGCACATTTGGAAAGGTAAGAAGAATGTGGGGCTATCTGCTCCTCCGGTCCTCCCTTCCAAAATGCTGTGTCACACCGCATTTCTTACTCAACCAAAACAAAACAACTACAGTATCACCTCTACTTCTAGTCATACGTGTAAAGAGAAGTGTGTTTGTTGTCTAGCGAGAGTCTGCACTCTTGCCCTTCGTTACTAAGGGTGAGTGTCCCCAATAACAGAAAATTGTTTAAACACCCAAAATTGAGAAATTGTTTCTGATTTTTTAGAATCATTTTTAGGGTAAATTTGTTCGTCGGAAGTAGAAACTCCAATTTGGAGTTCCCCCTCCAGTAACTGTTTCTAAAGAAGTTGGAGCTTGGCCACAAACCCTAAGTCATGTAGACTCGTCGGAAATTGACTCGATTCGAAAAATTGGCTAATAAAGCTTGATTCGGTATATCTAGTTCACTAGGTAAAGAGAGGTGTGTGGTTGTTGTCTTGCGGTCTTGAGATGTGCAGGTAGTATCAAGGACGAGACATGGGTGTTGAAGTTGGCGTTAAGTTTAATTAGATTCAAGGATGAGATGACAATAAGCTAATTAGGAGGGGTTTATATAGAAATGCACGTAAGTAATGAAAGGGTATACTCACTGTTGGGGGTTTACCAAGTGTGTTTATAAAAATATTGTTCCACATCGTTAGAAGTAAGTTGAGGAGATTGTTTTATAAGCTAGTGGGTTACTCCTCCTATTGCCAATTGATTTTAGGATGATTTCTCACTGGGCTTGTGGCCCGTCTTCCTAATCTACTCCTACGAGCCCGCTGCCCTAGACCCAACAGTGGTATCAGAGCCGATGGTTCGGCTTGGGGCAACCCAGGTGCGATGTGGGGCGGTGCCAGCCTTGACACCCTATCATGGTGCGGAGGAGCACCAGTGCATAGTTGTATCAGGTCACACACTAGTCAAGGGGGGAGTGTGATGATTGTACTCTAGAGCCCCGGCTGACCATTCATGGGGTGCGGAGTAGGGTCATTCATGGTGCGGAGGGACACTAGTCAGAGGGGGAATTGCAGCCACACACATGTGAAAAGGGGGAGATTGTTGGGTTTCCCAAGTGTGTTCATAAAAGTATTGTCCCACATCGGTAGAAGTAAGTTGAGGATTTTTTGGTTTATAAGCTAGTGGATTACTCCTCATATTGCCCATTGGTTTTAGGATGGAAGCTCACTGGGCTTGCGGTCCGTCTTCATAATCTACTCCTACGAGCCCGCTGCCCTGGACCCAACACTCACACTGAGATGTGTAGCTAGTATCGAGGATGAGATTATATATGGTTGTTGGAGTGAAGTTTCCTTGGATTCAAGGATGATGACAATAAGGTAAGGAGTTCAGGAGTTTATATAGAAATGCACCTTAGTAAGGAAAGGGTATATTGCTTTATTTTTAAAATGGGAAACCATTGTTCTTTTCAAAAGATAGTTAACGTCATTACAAGCATACTTAACTACAACCTATGAAGCAAAAACCATCCGATGAAAAAAAAAGAAACACTATGTAACTTAAAGAAAAAAAGAAAAAGATACACAACCTAATGTAGCAAAAACATTTTGATTGTGGTAGGAGCTGAAATCAACTCAGTTATCGTTGTTGGAACCGATACTCCTCTTGCTAACTAATACGAAGTATATTTCTATTGAATTGAAGTTTTTCGGTTTCTTTAATTGAAGTTTTAGGCTTGCCACTCCTTTCTAGGGTTTTAATTCATACTTTTTTACGGGAGTTTTAATTCAGATTAAGAACATGTCAAATTCAAAATCTACTCCATCAATTGCAAGAGAGGAATGTTATTGCCCAACCGAAATACGAAGAACTCGTTTATTACTTGGGCTACGGCCGTATTAAATTTCAACATTTTTCGTATAAGCCTAGAATTTTATCTATAATTATGTTTACTAATAAATAAATAAAAATTAATTCACCCCCATAAAAATTATCACATAAAAAATGATAGGAGTCTATAGGTAGAAAGTGATTTGGTAATAGGGCAAGATGACATCAAAAAGTATGACTTGGGAAATATTTTTGCTTGTTATATATGAATGAAGTATACACCTCCTAGGGGTATTAGAGCAATCTGATCTAAATAACTGAATTCAGTTATGATCAACTAAGTGAGCTGGCAGTCTAGCACCAGTCGTTATATCGTGGTCCGGGGACCACGATGCGTTCTATGCTCCGAGCCACGCGGTGTCCACTGATTGGCGCGGAGAAAAAAAATTAAAAAGCACTTTTTCCACCACAAAAATCCAAAATCCCAGTTCTTATGCTATGGTCCCCGGACCACCAACAACATGGTGTTCCGGGACACATGTCGCAATATTATTGGCCGGGCGATAAAAAAAAATAAAAAAGAAGAAAAACATTGTTTCTTGCTCACATCGTCTCTCTCAATACTGTGTACCACCGCCAACCTGCTCCGACCACCTCGAACGATACCGGCATCCAATGAACACCACCGCACAACAACCTTCACCCAACACCACCTCATCAAATTCGAAAAAAAAAAGTAGTAAAAATGAAATTGTCCATGGATGTTGTAGGTATCATTCATGGATTTTAATAAAGCTTATGGATTTTATAAGGAAAATCCATGGATCATACATCCATGTACCAAAATATAAACATCCATACCGTATACCATGAAAGTCCATATACCCAAACATAAAGATCCATACTATTTCAATGTGAAATCCATGCACGTCGAAGGGAGAGTGGGGCGCCGCTCGACAGTGGAGGTGGCCAGAGGGACGCCGTCGGTGGAGTGGTGGTTGGCGACGGTGATGAAAAATCATGGATTCCACCACTAAAATACATGGACTTTTATAAGCAAATTCATGGATCTTCCCATTTCAATCCATGGATCTTACAATAATAATTCATGGATCAAGATTTGTGGTGGTCGTTGTCGTCGTCGCCGGCGAAGTACTTGGGGAAGGAGAGGAGAGAGAATGGGGGAGAATATTTGTGAGAAGTGAGAGAAGAGAGAGAAATGAGAGCACGGGAGAAAAGTTGTGTGAGTTTCCAGATTTTTCAGTTTTCTTTTTTCTTTTTTTTTTTTGCAGCGAATTGTAATGTGCCACGTGGCACGGAACACGAAGGACACCGTGCTCCTTGGAGCACGGTATAATTTGTGGTCTAGCACTAGGTGTCTAGGTTGTTAGGACCAAACTCACCTATAAATACCAAGTGTAATTATACTCATGAACTTAACAGATTATGGAAATGAAAGTCTTATTCTTTACACTTCTTTCTTTATCCATTTCCATGGTCTTCTCACTTGTCATATTGAGTTATCGCACTTATGTAAGGTATATATAAAAAAGATATTATTTGTTAATTTTTTTTATATAGAATACGAAAGTCATACAGGTAAGAGCGTTACGGTAAGTGCAAATTAAAAATGAAAATAATTGGATTTAGAAGAGATATGGTCTTTTTCTATTATACTTTTTAGCTATGTTGCCACGTGACATGAGATCAGAGATATCCTAGTTGAACCCGGTGAACGTGGTCGTTGCCTTAGACACAACTTTTAATATACTCCCTCCGGTCCAGATTAACCTTCCGCTGCCTTTTGCGCACTTCAAAAGAAAAACTAATAAATAATTCTCAATGATTCATTTAGCAAATAAATTTTTAAAAGCTAATTATCACCAACATCTTTATTTTGCCTCCCTAATTATTCACTCAACAAAAAACGTAATATTTTGGGAATGGTGAAAATAAAGTCGAAACCGTGAAAAAGAGGATGAGACGTTTTATTTGGATCGGAGGGAGTATTGTATAAGATAGGATAAGATAAGATAAGATTGATTTCTTATTTGTGAACGATTTGTCAAAGTGAGGTTTAAAAAAATGTTAATCAAAATGGGTCGACTTTCAAAGTGTTTATCAAAGAGGGGTGCACGTCATCACTTTTCTAGCTTCGGGTAAGAACCGCCATTGCGCGTGGCGGTTCTCTATTGTAGTGAACAGTATAATTATACTTACGCTGTGATGTATAGCTAGTATCAAGGGTGAGATATGGGTGTTGAAGTTGGAGTGTAGTTTTCTTGGATTCAAGGATGAGATGACATAAGGTAAGTAGGAGTTGAGTGGTTTATATAGAAATGCACGTAGATGAAGAAATTGGTATATTGCTTTATTTTAAAAATGGACAACCATTGTTCTTTTCAAAAGATATATGACTTCATTACAAACATATTTGGCGAAAAAAAAAAAAAAAAATTACACAACCTAATGTAGCAAAAAAACATTTCGATGGCACAACCAACCTAAATTAATTACACAAAAATTGTCAAACAATCGGGCAGTCAGTGTCGTGATCTTTTGAGCTCCAATGTATGACGACGTCATTTGGTAAAACTTACATGCCTACAAGGGCTACGACCTTGTATATATCTCCTACTCCATTGAACCATCACACCTACACCTATGGCTATAACACATACACTATCTAAAAATCCTTATGGGTGTTAACCCAATCCATTACGTTGAACCAGAACAAACCTATATCCATCGAAAACTCATATCGAAAATCCAACTAGACTCCACCCCGAATCGAGTCACATTTGAATCTATCGGTCTCGTACTCTCGTCCACTCCAATCTATCTCCGGTCCGGACCAAATTAGGTTCAACCCCAAGTCGCGTCACAAAGACGGCATCAAAGCAAATCAAACACTCCTCTCTTCTTCACTTCTTCACTTCATATAAAAACCCTGTTAACCCTCCCAAATCCCACCCTTCGCCTCTCTCCATATAATAATCATTAATATTCTCTCTCACTCACCACCCCCATCACCGAAAGCTCACTCTTCTCCGAAAAAGCTTCACACTCACGCTACAAAAAATGGCAGATCCAGAGCACGCTGTCAACGAGGAGAACGAGAACGAGAACGCCCCTGCTGAAGATGAAGACACTGGTGCCCAGATTGCCCCTATTGTCAAGCTTGAAGAAGTCGCCGTTACTACTGGTGAAGAAGATGAAGAGCCTCTCCTCGATCTGTAACTTTCTCTCTCTCTCTCTCTCCTCTTTTTTTCCATCTATTTTTCTGTAATTTTTCTGGGTTTTTGTTTTCTAGGGTTTTTGCGATGTTTTTGATTTTGATTCAGTGTTTTATGCCGTTGTTTTAGGGTTTTTGATTTGGGTATTGTTTTAATTTATTATATGCACCTTATTCTGCTCAATTATCTGCTTTTATGTCGATTTTATTGGGTTTGTTTCTGGGTTTTTTTTGCTAGGGTTTTTGTTTTTAATTTTGATTTCTGATTTGTTGATTTGGGTTTAAGCTTAATTTATTTGGGAATTCTGTGTGATTGGGGAAAAGGGATTGATTGATACATCTGGGTTTTGATTTATTTTGTTGTGTACTTCGAGGGTCGTAATTTGATTTTTCTGATTTGTCGATTTCGGTATCGTTATGGGTTTGAACTTGATTTGTTTGGGAATTCTGTGTGATTGGGGAAAAGGGATTGATTGATGCATCTGGGTTTGTTTTGTTGTCGTTTGAGGTTGGAATTTGAGGTTAATCGGAGATGGTTGGTTTTCGATTATGTAGGAAGTCGAAGCTTTACAGATTCGATAAAGACGGGAACCAAT